>JAHHUM010000648.1:0-170548 GCA_036173005.1 Crenichthys baileyi
GAGTTGCTACGGGAAGTACAACTTCGTGGACCTTAAAAGAACAGTGTGAGGCCCTTTTAAAAGTTTTGAAAAATAGGTGTTTAAAGGAACGGAAGTGATTTTTTGCAGTAGTTGTTGAAATGTGAGAGGAGCCAGTGTGGGCAGGTGTTCTCCAGAAGTCCACCGTCATCTCCACTGTCTTGAGCAGGTTGAGCTCCAGCTGGTTCTGACCACACCACAGTACTTGCCGATCCATCTCCTGTATGTATGCAGGCTCATCGTTGTCCCAGAGCAAACCAATAACAGTTGTGTCATCTGCAAACTTCAGGAGTTTTACAGAAGGCTCCACTGAGGTGCATTCAGAATTACAGATAAATAGGGGGGGAGAGAAACCCCCTGGGTCCCCCAGTGCTGAGGTTTCCCTGTGGGGAAAGAAGATGCCCCCGTTCATATGCTGCTTAGTCAAAACGGGTGATCCACCCAGAGGTGGAGGCAGGCACCATGAACAAACAGGATCCTGGAGCATGTCTCTGGGTGGTCAAGGTGGTGCAGGGTGAGATATGGTCCCAAATTGACTGCACAATGTCAGTCTGTTTGCTTGATGCAAACTGCAGGGGGTCCAGCAGGGGCCTATGATGTCCTTCAGATGAGTCAACACCAGATGCACAAACAATTTCATTACCACAGACATCAGGGCGACAAGTCTGTAATCGTTTAACCCTGTTGTATTGTGTTTCTTGGGGGCTGGGATGATGATGGAATGCTTGAAGCAGTGGGGAACCTCACACAGCTCCAGAGACTTGTTGAAGATCTGGTCAGTACAGCCTTTCATGCATTAGGGCGAGACATTGTCAGGTCCTGAAGCTTTTTTGGCCTTCTGACACTAAAATAGCCTTTTTAAAGATCTTATGTCCAGGCAGAGGGTCTGAGGAGAGGAGGGTGGATGGGAAGCTTTTTTGTGTAAGAGTGAGATATAGGCAAGCTGACAGGAGGTGTGAACAACAGTTTTTTTAAACCTGCAGTATAAGCTGTTGAGGTCATCTGCCATATGGGGATTCTGCTTAGGGTCAGGGGATGGGCTCCTGTAGTTAGCAATAGTTTTCAGACCAATCCAAACTAATTTCGGGCCATCTTTCAGACAAACTAGAAAGAAAAGTAGAGTACAGATATATATGCAGAATTTCAGTTGCGTATGTCTCCGTAAAAAAGCCTGTAAAAAATCACTATGAGAAATTTCTTTACTGTTATCTTCAATATTTTTAACTACTCCCTCTACCATAACACATCTCAGAGGACCATGGGCAATCAACTAGGAACCCACTATGCGGCAACATGGTCCAAGCCCTCACTCAGACAGGACCTCCATGCACCGCCCTACAACATCAACAGAGCCCCGAAAGCCATACCCACACAACAGCCCCTGCCAAACCAGTGCAAAGACAGAGGCATAGGTTAAAAGACGTGTGTATGTCTGAACTGCATTGGAATTGTAGTTACAATCAGGGTATGGGAGACCCCACTGCTTGCTAACAATGCACCACAGAGACGCACGCCAGCAGGGTGATTCTCCCCAGCATCTAGAACACTAGGAACCAGAGGGCCTCCACAGTTGCTTCCAACTCCCCTGCCATCCACTCCAGTTTGGGATAAACCTACCTCTATTCAAAACCAGACTAGACACATGTAGTGTTGCATTATTAACTGAATGTAAATTGAGCAAGTTAACTCGTTCTAATTGATTTTTAACCTTACTTACATCAAAGACGCAGCAAACAATGGTTGTTTTTTCTTCAAATAAGATAATTAAACAAAGCAGCATAAGCAATACATATATTCATAATTGTTCCAAATACATTTTAGTATGACTACATTATCAACACATCAACTGATTGTTTTCATTAGAAATCAGCTTTTAAGCTTCATCTGTCTAAGGAGTTGCTTTCAAGCTAAAGGCAGCAAGTTGTGCTTCTTGCATAAGGAAATCAGTGTCATATTTTTTTTATTTTTAAATCCCAGAATCTCTATAATACCCAATTAGCTCCTTCTTTTTCTTCTGGTGGGTTGCAGACTGCCACTATCGCCCAAATTTGTTTTTGTCATAAAGTCTGCCATACTTAAACAAAGTTTCAGCTGGGATTTGTATCTGCAGCATCCTCCACCAGTTCAGAAAACTGCAAACTTTCCAACCGAAGAACTGCTTAAAGATGAACATGCATACAGAAAGATGCAGGCATTATTACATTTCATCTACGTGGAGGTTTACTCTAACATCCAGTATGTGTTGGGTTTCTTTCATTTTCTTCTACTTATTTGCCCTCCTGCCTCTGTAAATTCCTGATTACCACTTAGATATTTTGCTTTGTTCTTTAAAACACCAGCATGGAGATTTATAGAGATTCTGTATTGCAGTTCACTGATGAAGAGGCCTTTAATTGCTGCCTGTCTGCCTGGTCTGCATCTCCTCTGCATGTGTGTGGGTATGAATGAGAAAAATTAACCACATGGTGTCTGTGTGAGAGAGAAAGCTGACTAGAACCCTTTGCATTCATTTACTATCTCCTTGGGTTGTTTGGCAGCAGCGCTGTTGGTAAGGGGTGTGCAACAGGCATATGTCTGGATGTGAGGCAGGCCTGGCACAGCATGCAGCCCCCTGCAAGGCTGCATGAGGGTGGGATTAGAGCAGAAGCCTGCTAGGCACCAGACAGCCAGTCTGTGTATGTGTGGATGCAAGCATACATGTGTTTTTGCATGAATATGCACTACTGTGAGCACATTGGCAATTAAAGAGAAACCACACAAGCTTAACCAGTAACCAAAGGTTGGCTATTGTTCTTCCTGTCACTTAAAATGTGTTGACCTCTCTGTGCGGAGTTTCAACATTCATCACTCTGTCACATAGCTTGTCTGAGTCTGTGTGTTCCCTAATCTTTTTTTGAGCAAATTTAACACTCGGCTGTTTATTTGACCTCTGTGGTTGTTAGAACTGTGAGGCACAATCAAGCCAAGCTGAAAGCAACACAATAATATCCACACTGCCATGGCCAAATGCCATACCTCCCTGTTCTCTGCTGGATAATAAGTGAACCGCCATGAAGCTGAGCTTGGTTTGCACTTGGACAGCACAACTCCCTTGGAAGATAATATTTTTGCTGGAAGTATTGTTTGTTGGAAGCTAACACAGGATATTATGTCCTAAACAGCAAAAGTGATGAAAATCATGTGATTGCGCTGAAGTTCCAAGGCCCTCACAGGCTCAGTTTGCTTGTGAAAGACTAAACCTATGAACACATTCAATGACCTCACATATTTAATTGAAGACAACAAGAATAAATATCAGTGGTAGCTACTAAAATTCTGAGCACAGCAGAATTTAATTCGCAGCAAAAGCCACAGACAGCCATGTGACAGCAGCCACAGCAAAACCGGCATCTAATGGGGGAAGGATAATTGTTTTCCCTTATGTCATACAGCATCTGTATGAAAGACAAAAAAGATGAGTCCAGGTATTTGTACTTAGTGGATCCATATATGATCTCACAATGTATGCAACATCTATAACAGGGGAGCCTAAGTCCAGTTCTCCAGAGCTTCTATTCTGCATCCCTTAGATGCATCCTTTCTCCAACATGCCAGGATTAAATTAATGACTTGCTACCAGGCCTTTGCTGAGCTGAATATCTAAATGGTGACGAGGTAATTCAGCTGTTAGTTTAAGGTGTTTTGAAGCAGAGATGCATCTAAAAAGCTGGGCACCCCTGATCTATAAAGAAAAACACTAGGGGTGTAACAAGGTCTGGGACTAGAAGATCTCATGATATTCAAACACTATAACAGTTTTTGCCTAAGTGAAATCTGTCCTGTGAAGCTTTATCCATTGCTGTGCATGGACGCGTTCACTCTGTCCTGCTGTTTTTATGTGACGAACTTCATACAAGGAGAGGTCATCTTGACGTCATTTAACAGCGTTCTATTCAGGGGTAAATGAAAGATTTGGAACTTTTTTCAGAGGCACATATTTATTGCAGAAAAGATGCTAAACATTTATCCTCAAAGTCAGCTGGCTGACTCCTCTTTGTGTGTGTGTGTGTGTGTGTGTGTGTGTGTGTGTGTGTTTGTGTGAGTGTGCCAGTGCAGGAAGGACAGGTGTGGCTCTGCTGTGGATACCTGACAGTTTTTTTCTGTTTTTTCTTTTGCCTATTGTCACTCAAATCACAAGCAGGTATGACAGAGTGAGGATGTACAGTATGTGACATGCTTTGAGATGAAAGCCAGGAAGCAGAACCATTACCCTAGAGCTGACCACCAACTGACTGTTTGTCCTTTGAAAAACAGGAAGGATTATTTAGAGCCTATAAATTGGCCAAAGAGGCCAATGAGTTTTTTTTTTTTGATTGTCTAAAGCAGTCGAAACAAAATACTTAAAAAGTTATCCTTTAAAAACCCAATAAGGCCCATCTCTATGGCCCATATGAAAGCAATATAGTTAAATCCAGCTGGCCATGCTAGCTTTCCTGGCAGCTAACATCTTTCCATCCAGATGAAAAAGCATGCACCTAATAATGTGGTGCGTATCTGAATTTAAAGCCAATGGGGTTTATAAAAGTGGTGGACACAGCTGCCACCCATCAACTAGAGCAGCACTGGGTTATCATGGAGACAAAACATAGGCTTTGTGAAGAGAGATTGCTGACAAGTCGTCACACAGATTTCATAGTCAGGTCATCCTGCTTCTTTAAAAGATATTCTGTTTGATCACCTACATTTGAAGAAAGACACCTCATCAAAAACATCAAAACAAGAGAAACAGAATTTTGAATAATGATATTTAGCATCTGTAGTAATGCAGGCGCTGAACATCTGTTGTGGCGAACAAACAGATGAGCCAAGAACCCGAGGTCTCCATTCTGACTGTTACCGGCAGTTATGAGATATGGAGCTTTGACGAAAATTCAATCTGGAAGATTCACTCCCTCCTCTGCTCCGTCCAATGACTCCACCAGGCATCTCCGCTCCAGCCAATCAGCATCGAGCCTGCATTTCCTCTTCAGCCAATCACAGTCCAAGGCTCCACTTTAAGGATCTTCACTCATGGACTTCCTCGCTCTTCAAACTGAGCTGCGATGATCAGCCACGTCATGTCCACTACGACTCTGGCAACTTAGCCGGTTCCTCGCTCTGTTTCGTGACGGATCCTCGCCCTCCTTCCTCCTCTTCCACTCGTTCGCCTGGCCTCCCGCCTTGATGGCCCCTTTTCCCTCATCTCAGCTCTGGGCAAGTGGAAAGGGCCTAAAAACTCCTCCAATCCTCCTGCTAAGTGTCACCGAGGTCGCCCTGCCTCCGACCCGGCTCTGGCCGCCGCGTCATCCGGCCCGGCTTCTGCGGCCGATCTTCCTTCCACACCCCAGGCTTCGACGTGATGTCTTCTTCTACTCCGGCCATCCTACGATCTTCCCTGCTTCGTCCACCTCGTCCATGGATTCTCAGCTTCTCCGGGAGTTGGCGTCCAACTCTGCCACGTCAGCACATCCTCTTCTCAGCTCCGCTGACGTTCAACCCGCTCCTCGGCCCCTCCCACTAACATTCACCATCGCAACGCCCGTCCTGGTTTGTCTCTAAGGTTCAGATGTATCACTTCATCCTCTCTTCTCTACTGTTTCCTCATTCATATGCCGTTCAAGCACGTTGTGTTTCCCACTCCTCTTTTACATTCAGGTAGATCATATACTCCCATGCATTCTAACATTTCACTCAGGCTCTGCTCCAAAATCCTGCAGGGGTAACTCATTCATCTGGTTTTTCTCACTTTACCATCTCCTGAGATTGACCACTAGGTCGCCTCCCCTGATGGCTTTACTGCTATGTTTAAATCATCTCATCCCAGCCTTACTAAAAATTTAAGCATTTCAGAGACCTTTTCTGCTCAGTTAACCGATTATAGAATAAGCTCGATACCTATCCGTCCTTCATTGTCGACCTTCATTTCAAACATGGCTTCCTGATTTTTCTATCAATATCACAATCCTTCTCCACCAAACCTGCATCCACCCTCGCTCAGTCAGGAGTCTGCCTAGACTGGTCTTTTCTCATCCCTGAAATTTTATCATGACGCAAGCCACCTCTGCTTCCTGCGGCCCAGTCGGCCATCAGAGCACTCTTGTTCTCTCTTCCTTTCTTCCAACACTCCTGCCCGGCCAAAAACCCAAACTGCTGGCTTTCCGCTCCAGCCTCCTCACGAACTGGAACGGTGTCTCCTTCTTTTACTGCGACATCGTTCTCTCGACTGACTCATTTTAGTTTTTACGTCCTGTAGTCCAGGTTGAAAAGATGGTCTCTCAAATAGATATTTCACAATCTTTTCTTGACAGAGCCTTGCATGTGACACACATCATAAGAGCTAAAAAAATATACAGAACGTAAATACCTTTAGTAACTCAAACAATATGCTGCTTTTAACCTTTTTGCCCTTTATTACCATAAATTAATTATTTACTTCAAATTATTACAACTCCTTTTTATCCTTGTCAATCTTTCCTTTGAGTGCCTTTACCTGTTTGTTAACCATTGGACTATAATGTTCAATGAAAGAAAAATCAGATTGTGATGATTTCTTAATCAAGCATTGAGAAATGTCCCTGGACTTCATTGCAGAAATCTAATCACCTGCTAAGGTCATCCAGGGAGAGACATACGTCCCTTGTCATATCAGAACAAATTGTTTTTTGACATTTTGCTCTTTTTGAAAGGTTTGTTTTCATGTGTTCCTACAAAACTTGTGACATACCTGTGTTTGTGACATCATGCAGTGCTTTCCCTGCTCCAATGCAGCTTCCCATCCTCTTATTACTCATTTGAAGAAGAAATTTCAGAGCACATGCTACAATATTTGCTACAATATGCTACAATATTTAGTCATGCTATAAATTTGAGTGGGTGTGTAAGGTTGTCTATCCTGGTTGTTCTGTGTTGCCCTGTGATGACTTCATCAGGGTGTTAAGTAAAAAAGTAAAAAAGGATTAAGCAAGTATACAAAAAACAATAGACATATGAATTATTACTGGAAACTTACAGCTTAAACCAGATATTTACATACACAAAAAGAGCCACACACTCCAAATGTAATGAGGGTTATTAAGCCAAACACTTTAGTTTTACTTTCATCAGACCAAAACTGCAGGTCTTCCTCCCTGTACATTTAATGACTATAATCTAACTTATTATGCTAGTTTTGAAGTAGTGGCTTCTTACACTCTAAGTGGCCTTTCAGCACATGTCAGTACAGGACTCATTTCATTGTGGAAACTGACACTGTGATGCTGAATTAAAATAACTTATGTTATTCTTATCTTAATATTTGTGTCTGCTTCTACCTGTCATACGTAGAGCTGTGTGCTGGTTGATTGGTGTTTCTCTCGGTCTGTCTCCCTCCCTCTCTCCCCAGCAGGTTATGACCAGCAATTGCTGTAAGGAAGGAGGCAGATGACAGTTTGTCAGTGTACCTGAGTGGTAATCAGACTCCTGCTCTAGTGACCAGATCTTCTTACGCCTAATTGCTTACTATGTCATTGTTCTCCTTTCAGACAACTTTTCCATGCTCAGTTCCTGGTCCTGAATTATCCGTTTCCCTCACTTCCTTGTTGACTGGACTTCTTCAGTGAAGATGATGTCCTTGGATCTCTTCACTGTTGTTGCATGCACAGAGTCCCACTGTTAGTCTCCATGAAATTGCCACAGTTTTTAACTCTGTCTTTTTCCTGTTTCCTTTCCCACTGTAGGTATTGCCCCTCCTTGAACCGCCACCTTAACGTGGTGGAGGGGTTTGAGTGTTCAAATGATCCTAGCGACTATGTTGTTGGGGCTTAAATGCCCCTGGTAGGGTCTCCCATGGCAAAACAGGCTCTAGGGATGGGCCGACAAAAAGGGGGGGTTCAAGAATCCTTCATGAGGTCAAATATATCGAGGCACGTGACGTCGCCTGGTACGGCAGAGCCGGGGGTCCCCCCCTGGAGCCAGGCCTGGGGTCGGGACTGGTCGGAGAGCGCCTGGTGGCCGGGTTGCTCCTCGCGGGACCCGGCCGGGCCAACCCCGAATGAGAGACGCGAGGCCATCCCCCAGTGGGGCCACCACTGCAGGGGAACCCCGTGAGGGACCGGTGCAAAGAGGATTCGGTGGCGGACGAAGGTGGAGACCTCAGCGGCCCGATCCCCGGATGCTTAGGCTGGCTCTAGGGACGTGGAATGTTACCTCGCTGGGGGGGAAGGAGCCTGAGCTTGTGCGGGAGGTCGAGAGATATCGACTAGAAATAGTCGGGCTCGCCTCCACGCACAGCGTGGGCTCTGGAACCCATCTCCTTGAAAGGGGCTGGACTCTCTTCTACTCTGGAGTGGCCCACGGGGAGAGGCGGCTGGCTGGGGTGGGTTTGTTTGTTGCCCCCCAGCTCAGTCGTCTCATGTTGGGGTTTACCCCGGTGGATGCGAGGCTCGCATCCCTGCGCCTTCGGGTCGGGGATAGGCCTCTGACTGTCGTTTCAGCCTACAGGCCGAGCGGTAGTGCGGAGTACCCGGCCTTCTTGGTGTCCCTGTCGGGGGTTCTGGATAGTGCCCCTCCCGGGGACTCCATTATTCTGCTGGGGGACTTCAACACCTACGTGGGAAACGACAATGACACCTGGAGAGGCGTGATCGGGAGGAATGGCCTCCCCGATCTGAATCCGAGTGGTGTTTTGTTATTGGACTTCTGTGCTAGTCACGGATTGTCCATAATGAACACCTTGTTCGAGCATAAGGGTGTCCATCAGTGCACTTGGCACCAGGACACCCTAGGCAGGAGGTCAATGATCAAGTTTGTTGTCGTATCATCAGACCTTCGGCTGCATGTTTTGGACACTCAGGTGAAGAGAGGGGCTGAGCTGTCCACTGATCACCACCTGGTGGTGAGTTGGATCCGCTGGAGGAGGAGAAAGCCGGACAGACTTGGCAGGCCCAGGCGCATAGTGAGGGTCTGCTGGGAACGCCTGGCGGAGCCCTCGGCCAGGGATGTATTCAACTCCCACCTCCAGGAGAGCTTTGACCAGATTCCAGGGGATGTTGAAGACATAGAGTCTGAGTGGACCATGTTCTCCGCATCTATTGTCGATGCTGCTGCCCGTAGCTGCGGCCGTAAGGTCTGCGGTGCCTGTCGCGGCGGCAATCCCAGAACCCGGTGGTGGACACCGGCAGTAAGGGATGCTGTCAAGCTGAAGAAGGAGTCCTATCGGCTGTGGTTGGCTTGTGGGACTCCTGAGGCGGCTGACGGCTACCGTGAGGCCAAGCATGCTGCGGCCCGGGCTGTGGCAGAGGCAAAAACCCGGGCCTGGGAGGAGTTCGGTGAGGCCATGGAGAAGGACTACCGGTTGGCCTCGAAGCGATTCTGGCAAACCGTCCGGCGCCTCAGGAGGGGGAAGCAGTGCTTCGCCAACACTGTTTATAGTGGGGGTGGGAGGCTGCTGACCTCGACTGGGGACATTATCAGGCGGTGGAAGGAGTACTTCGAGGATCTCCTCAATCCTGCCATCACGCATTCCCTGGTGGAGACAGAGGCTGGGGACTCGGGGTTGGACTCTTTCATCACCCAGGCTGATGTCACCGAGGTGGTTAAAAAGCTCCGCGGTGGCAAGGCTTCAGGGGTGGATGAGATCCGCCCTGAGTACCTCAAATCTCTGGATGTTGTGGGGCTGTCATGGTTGACACGCCTCTTCAACATTGCATGGCGGTCGGGGACAGTGCCTCTGGACTGGCAGACCGGGGTGGTGGTCCCCCTTCATAAGAAAGGTGACCGGAGGGTGTGTTCCAACTACAGGGGGATCACATTCTTCAGCCTCCCTGGTAAGGCCTACGCCAGGGTATTGGAGAGGAGAGTCCGGCCGATAGTCGAACCTCGGCTTCAGGAGGAGCAGTGTGGTTTTCGTCCCGGCCGTGGAACATTGGACCAGCTCTTTACCCTCTACAGGGTACTCGAGGGCTCATGGGAGTTTGCCCAACCGGTTCACATGTGTTTTGTGGACCTGGAGAAGGCATTCGACTGTGTCCCTCGTGATGCCTTGTGGGGTGTGCTCCAGGAGTATGGACAGGATTTCTAGACCCAGCCAAGGGCCGGAGGGGGTTTGGTATGGGGACCAGTGGATTTCGTCTCTTCTTTTTGCTGATGACGTGGTCCTGCTGGCCCCCTCTAGCCAAGACCTACAGCATGCGCTGGGGTGGTTCGCAGCCGAGTGTGAAGCGGCTGGGATGAAGATCAGCTCCTCCAAGTCAGAGGCCATGGTACTCAACCGGAAAAGGGTGGCTTGTCCTCTACAGGTTGGAGGGGAGTTCCTGCCTCAAGTAGAGGAGTTCAAGTATCTCGGGGTCTTGTTCACGAGTGAGGGAAGAATGTAGCGGGAGATCGACAGACGGATCGGTGCGGTTGCCGCAGTAATGGGGGCGCTGTGCCGGTCCGTTGTGGTGAAGAGAGAGCTGAGCCGAAAAGCGAAGCTCTCGATTTACCGGTCGGTCTACATTCCTACCCTCACCTATGGCCATGAATTTTGGGTCATGACCGAAAGAACGAGATCCCGGATACAAGCGGCTGAAATGAGCTTCCTCCGTAGGGTGGCCAGGCACTCCCTTAGATATAGGGTGAGGAGCTCGGCCATTCGGGAGGGGCTCGGAGTAGAGCCGCTGCTCCTCCACATCGAGAGGAGCCAGTTGAGGTGGCTCGGGCATCTATATCGGATGCCTCCTGGACGCCTTCCTCGGGAGGTGTTCCAGGCACGTCCCACCGGGAGGAGGCCCAGGGGACGGCCCAGGACACGCTGGAGGGACTATGTCTCTCGCCTGGCCTGGGAACGCCTTGGGCTCCCCCCGGAGGAGCTGGAGGAGGTGTCTGGGGAGAGGGACGTCTGGGTGTCTCTGCTGAGTCTGCTGCCCCCACGACCCGGTTCCAGATAAGCGGAAGACGACGAGTACGAGTACGAGGTATTGATGAACCTGTGCAAGGATGTTTGCATAGACAAGCTGTATTGCATGGGACACAGCACTATAAAAGAAAATTCAAGGGCAAATTAAAATAACAGAGTAGTATATTGGTTTAATAGTGCTGTACCTAGTCCATCCACCCATCCATTGATGGAGCTCCTCACCTGATCTTTAAGGGTGAGCCCAGCCTCCATAGAAAAGAATGTTATTTCATGATTTTCTCTCTAGGGTTTTTTGTCCATCATAAACCATATTTCATGACTACAGCGGACAGTCAGAATGTAGACAGACCGACAAAGAGAAAGATTAACGTTTTGGCTAAATTCTTTCCCCATAACAACAAAGCAGAAATGTGCCTATATTGCTGCACATGAAGCCTCAGTTTATCCCTCCATCTGCTAATCGATCCTACCATCACTTGTAAACGAGACACCAAGGTATTCCTTCACAAAATCTGACCTCTAAATATCTCAATCAAGAACAAAATGCTTAAATGTTTACAACTTATAAAATGACTAGTTATAGATTAAAACAATTTTTTTCACAAAACATTGCTGCGCTTATGTTTTATATTTCACACACGTTGCAGGTATAGAGCAAGTGTTAAACCATTTATGTCAGTTTCAATGTCACAGCAGTTGCTATTGCACACATGTGCCACAATTAGAGGCAGCCTTCTTTTGGCACATAACTACCAGCACACATCAGGCTACTTTGTAAAAAAATAAACATTTGTCCAAACTTATTCATTCATCCACCTTAATTATACATCCAACAAGTCTGCTGACACCTTTATGTGTGCAAGAGCTTGACTGTAAAAGCTCACTGGCACTTCCATTTCCTCCACCTGTTAACTGAGGAATTCCTTTTTGTAACTTGGACAAAATTCTGACATGGGTATTTGAGCGCTCCTGTGAAAGCACATAAATATGAGAACAGTATGTGATGTTGGCAATGGTAATAAGAAACAAAAAAAAAACCATCTAAGCAATGTTCTGACCTTTTAAAATGTTTTTTTGGTTCCTTTTTTAAAAAGGAACCTACTGCATGACTTTTCAGGGTGAAACTACAACAACTTTTGTTAATTTAACAAATATGGCACACTGATAAATATACTGCAAAATGCCAAAAGAATAAATTATGTCAGTGTAAGAATAATTCAACTTTTATGAAAATATTTTTAGCCATTCAGTGATTATCTTTGAACTCTATATTATTGATTTGCCTTAATTAGAGTGTTAAAGTTCAAATATTGTAATTAGAAACAAGGTTCGAACAAACACACAGCAAGTATAAAGAAGGTCGAACATGCTGCAAAGAGCATGACAACGGGAAGTTTGGGGCTCCAAACTTACAATGGCCACTCAAGAAGATATTAGCAAAAGTAATGACCCAAGGTCAAACGCAAGCTCACATGACAAATGACAATTTTCCTAGTGATATGCAGAAATTCAGGAGAACTGTTGTCTGAAATGCAATAGCTTGCAGATCTAACAGACTGACACCTTGCCAAGGGATTTAAAAGCACTCTGTGGCGAACCCAGTCTAATTTGAATTTTACACCATTGATATTGACTGCTTGACAAAATCTTTCCAATTCAGAAAACTAGAATTCACATTTTCAGAAAATTAGAATTCACATTTTCCTTTGGGTTTGTTCAAAACGTATCTCTGGTCAAATGAACGTATTCATTGTCCACATAAGAGACACCACATAAGAATAATGAGAATGAAGTTTATTGCAATGGTAAATTGTTAAATCTGTAAATATTCTATCCTCTTTAATCATCTTCAAGTTTCTGTAAAACTGTGTACTGTCATTTCCAAATCATGTACTTTTGTATTCAACTTATTCATTGAGTTAACCTACATGCCAGGAATCCTTGGGCATATCTTGATCTACAACGAGGGAGCTGTCATCAGTCAGCACCTTAGACAGCTTTGTTCATTTCAATATCTGAATAACAATAAATAAATGCAACTTTAGATGAAGTTATTACCTCAGTGACAGGGAGAGTACAGCTGTCCTGAATAGAGAAACATGTTAGCATGAGGAACATGCCAACTGCAACAGTGAACGTCTTCATGTCTGAAGAGCTGGACAGGCTGAAGGATTCCACTGAGGGATGGTTGGAATAGAAGTGGGATATTTCCAAATATCTGTAGATTTAAAAAGTCTGAGTCTGTATTATCAGTCTCATTTTAATAAATGTTTTCTAGTTAAAAACGATATGTTTCATAAAGCAACAAATCTGCAATTTGGTTCAAAGGTTGTATCTTTACGAAAGCATTGAAAATGTGTTATTAGAGTCCATCTACTAAAAATAAACCAAGACTTTTCACCACGAATGTTTCAGTTTGTCTTTTTTTAAAAAAAAATTGATGGAGGAGATAGTAACAAATTGAGAAATCCTAAACATTCTGATCCATGAGGGAATTCTGTCTTACAAATGCCTGGTCAGGTTTGTAGTGTTGCTTCACTTCAAAAGTGTTTCTAGCACTTTAAAATGTTTACCCAACAATGCAGCATGACTGTGCAAACTTTGTATTTTGGCATTAGACGTTTCTCTGAGAAACCAAGGAGAGAAAATATAGAATTAAAATTTTTTCTGGCCAAGACGTTACGTGTCACTATAACAACACTTGAATATTGCAGAATTTGGAGCATCCTGCTCCAGGTTGATACAGACAAACTCTTATATTTAACATTTTTAACTACTTGGCTGGACTACTGATTTCCCTTTTATTTTCTGGTTATTCAACACATTTTCTAAAAAGGAGATTAAAAAGGAAAAATGTATGAAAATGTAGGAAAAGTATTCCTCTCACCTAAAGTTCTGACTGACAAAGTCCCATTTTATCTTTAAGAATTTTCAGAGGCTTGGATGATTGTCATGGTGGTAGATAAACCTTCACGCCTTCTTTTCATTGGAAGACAAGAAATCCCGCAGCATAATGTTGCCACCACCATGTTTCATCAAAAGGATGGTTGACAGGGGGACATACATAAACACATTTTAAACCATGTATCATATTGCTTCTACTTCCACATTTATCCAAACATTGTGCTGTCTATCACATAAAATCCTCATAAATGAAACTGAGGTTTGTAGTTGTAAAGTGACAAAACGTGGAAAATTTTATTTAAAGCAATTATTTCTTAACCGGACATTTTCCCCCACCAAATAAAATCTAAAGGCTGGGTTTTTAATATTTGTGTGAGATTATGCTCTTGTAATACAAATATGTTTCAATGTTTTTTACATGTTTTAGCTTTTGTGCCAACAAACCCTGACCCTGCCTGTATGTGTATCCCCTTCATATATACATCTAATCTCCAGCCTTCCCTTATATTATATTCCCCTTATATTATTAATCTTCAAATTTATTCATAGGAAGAAATAATCACTTCATCATTACAAGACTTTTACAGATGTTGGCTTCTGGAGAACCTGCATTTAACTCATTATAATTTGCAAAGTTAGCCAGGTTCATGATGATGACAGCAGGTGTGCCATTACCGCATCTTCATTGCACTTTAACATTTTACAGAGTAATTAAGACTAGAAACACTGGAAAATGCTTATTCACAATCAAGCAGCATTAATGAAAGGTTAGAAAGTGACCTCACCAGATTGTTTGTCACCTTTCTAACAGGATGTGGGGATGGTCTCACTTTACATCTAGCACATTGAGCATACACTGTGAAGACTAATTCTTCACAGTTAACTTAGAGTAGTTCTTGTATGACGGTATTTACCCTAACTTATTCTTCATCTGAAGATTAACTAGTGTAATGGAAAATTTATTTCTTGATTCCCAGTCAGTCTCATGGGTTGAACTTTGCTTTCCATAGTCGTATTATTGTTAACTTATGGTTATGTTATGTCTTTATTTTATTATGCTTATCACACTGAGTGAGAATCTGCCTCTGAAGGTCACTTGGACAGCAGAAAGGTAAGTAAAGTTTGTTTTCACTGTGACTTACTGAGAAAGTCAGTTTCCCACACTAATTTGGCATATTTTTTACATCCCCCTGTTCTGTGTATTAGAGACATGTTACAACTGTGTATATTTGAACAACTCTCTAAAAGAGTGACAGAACAAACTCTCAAGTGCTCTGGTTGGAATTATTTGTTCTCATCTTGTAAAATCTTTAATAAACCTGACTGAGTGATCTTCATCATAACACTGCTTGGCTGATAATGTTTTTTTTCCCCACAACATAGTCAGTTATTTTCAGTGTCTGCATTCTTCTTTTTGTCTTTGATATCTGTAAGTTATACCCACTACTGCTCATAGAGAGGCACATATACAGGAACAGGAAAGATTGATAATGTTTATTGTGAAAACATACATCATCTAAGTCATGGACAAAGGTTTCCCTTTTTATGTTTAGGTCTGGTTAAATAAGCAGAACTAATATCCATAAATGTCCAAACCACATTTTTTTTACATATTACTAGTTAGTGATAATGAAATCCATTTTACAAATACTTTGTAATATCTGTGTATATTTAGTTAAGAGTTTAGATGATTAAGTACAAACAGCAAAAAAAGCAATGATATGATATAATGAGGACGGAGTTTATAACTTACTGGATAACTCACCTTCTCCCACCTCTCTATTCTTTAGGGAATGAGAGCAGTTTCAGAAAAATCGCCACACAAACATCCTAAATAAAATATACTTTGTCACTTCATTTTAGTACACCGGATCAATGGTGGGAACAGGACACACAGTATATTTCCATGTAATTGTATCTTTTGAAAATTTTATTTTGTTTATGCTTACATTTTACATTTTAGTCAGTTTAGGAAAGAAATACCAATCTTTCTCTCCTATTTTACAAATGCATTATTTGGTGTGTGTACATTCCAGTAAACACTTGTGACCAATAAAGTCACAAGTGTTTACTGTATCCATAGTGTTTTTTGTACAAATTCTATAGCTTTCTATCTCATTTAGGAAGAAAAATCTTCAAAGCTACACCTTGCTACTTCTAATAATGTTTAAATGTGCTTGATCCACCCCAATTTCATACCTTTTCTTAATGTTTTGCTTTGATTTAATAGACAAATTTTAAAATTGCAACATATCAAATATTCCAAGGCAGTTTGTACAGTTAGTCATGCTCACAAAGATTGAATCAGGGTTAGACTTTATGTTTTAGTTGTGGAGCCTGTTTAGTACTTCAACACGTTCACTTAAATTCCTGTCTAACCATGATCTCCTGTGTGGTGGATATGAATGTGGTTTTCAATGTCCCACTAATTTTACACTGTCATTTTGATGCTCTCTGAAATGATTCAAAACACAATGTAAATATTCATTTTTCCAATTGGCATTTTTTCTTGGTTGTCATAAAACAGTACAAAGTCTTTACAGACAGTTGGTAACATTTGTTGAATATGACTGTTTGTAGATAACCTGATACTAAACATGTATTACTCTGCACATACACTCACATTATGAGGGTAACCCCCCGCAAAGCCCCTGAGTGTTCGCAGGGGTTCGAACCGGCAACTCACCGGTTACGAGACAAAGCCCTACCACCTGAGCCACATTTCCCCAAAATCCCAACAAAAAATCACGGTGTAAGGATGCTTTTGTTCAGCAGGGAGTAGATACCTGGTCAAGACAAACTGAGGACACGATAATCCTGGTGAAAAACTAATGACAGGCTTCAAAAGTCGTGAGAGTGGGGAGGAGATCCACCTTCCAGCAGGTCTATAGCCCTAAACACACAGCCAGAGCTACAGTGGAATAATTTATTTCCAAGTCGATTTAAGGCCCAATCAAAGTCCAGACCTGAATCCCTTTGAGGATATGTCAAGATACTTTAAAATAGTTGTACACAGATGCTTTCCATTTAGTTTGACTGAGCTTCAGCTATTTTCTGAACAATAATGCAGAAAGGTTTCAGACTCTGAGTAGCAAAGACCCCAAAACCCCAGCTGCTATAATTGCTACAGAAAGTGATTCTGTAAAAATATTGACCCAGTGAGGCAGAAAAAAAATGCACGCAACATTTAATTTAATTTAATTTTTATTTTAAAAAAAAACAAAGAAAAAACTTTTTCTTATTTTCTTGCCACTTCACAATAATGCACCTATAATCTGTTGGTCTATCTGGTGGTAATATAACAAAATGTGGAAATGTTCAAGGGGTGTAATTACTTCTGCAAGGCATTCTACAAAGGAATGCAACATTTTTCACATGTAGTATCATTAATTATGGTGCTTGTGTGGATTGCAGATATAATGGTAACAAGTGATAATTAAGTTTGTTATAATTGTCCGGTCACATAAATAACATAACAAACAATGATACCACTTGTTTTATGATTTAAACACCTTGATGCTGCTTTAAAATAAAATTGTTTGGAAAAGGTCATAGTCATTAACAATGTTATGTTTTCACATGCAGCTAAGTTTTTTTGAAAGCTCATCTAAAGTTGATTATACCTAGCTAATTATTATGCAATTTAAAGACATGATATTTTATAATATCTTTATTACTGATGATTTGCTGTTTATTCAGAGAAAATACAAAACAAACTGTCTTTTTGAAGTACTGATTCAGTTTATTGTTCATACTTTGCAGATATGGAAGCAAATCATACAGATGAAGATATTCCTGTAGTTTTGGTGACCTTCTCCACAAACTGTTTATCTGTTGTAGACTGAAAGCAAGCCACAGAACCACTAGCAAACCCAAACACCAAGAAGCACGCAAGAAAAATGTATCGGGGGGTAAAATTTATTATGACAACAAATATTACACCTCTGATCAAATTAACACATTCATGCTCCAAACACTGAGCCTAAACATTATTCTCATGCATGTTATGCATTAGTCACAATGTTTGTTGCGATTCTTTGCTTTCTATATCTGTGGATATTCCCCAAGCAATTTGGAAGCCAAAGCAAAAGACATACACAAGTATTATACTGAAAACCCCTTACATCCTTGAAAAGTAATGTAATATTCAACCACATTTAAAATGACCAAATGTAGAGAATTGATTTTTTTTATGTAGTTGAAGTATCTCTTTGGTGTTTTAGGGCTTCTCAGAATCTGCAGCAGATGCCACAGCCTCTCATGCCAGGGCAGCAGCCGCAGCAGAAACGGCAGCGACGGCGCATCATCGCTGAGTTATATGGCATCTGTTTGGGGGCATGAGTAAGATTTCATTTAAAGATTAAATAAATAAATCAAATATCCACTATCATTCTAAATAAAACATACTTTGTTACTTTGATCCCTGTATTCCCTGACCTGTTTGATAATGTACCCCCATCCATGATCATTCAAAATTTACAAAGGAAAATATGATTAACTGTTCTTAATTTATTAATTTACCCTACCTTCCAAGAGTCCTCTGGCATGTCTTGACCACCAGTGACTGGGGTGCCATTAGTCAGCCCTTCCATCAGTTCAGGTCCCTGCAGAGAGTTTTGTTAATTTAGACCAAGACAGTTCATATTATCACTAACATAAACTCCAAATGAAAGTTTCAATGAAGATCTTACTTCAATGATGAGGTGTGCAGAGCCCTCCTGAATCCCAATGACTGTCACCATGATGGCCACGGCAACTGCAAGAGTGAACGCCTTCATTTTAGGAGTGTTGGTCCGACTGGAGTTTCAAAATCAATTCGAGTTGCTTTGATTCTGATGTCTGAATGTGAGAAAGGTGCTGGTATTTATACTAACTTGGGTTGCTGTTGCAACATGGTATTTTCCACTCTGTGATTGACAGAGCAGAAGTAAGATATTTCAAAAGAATTGCAAATGCAAAGAGTTGAAATGTTTAATTTCACTTTTAAAGGATCGGTGGTTTGGCAATTTGACTTTTTTCTTTTTTTCCTTAAAAGGATGTACAGTGGATCTAACAAGTGTGCACACACCTTTTAATTCTGGCCTTGCAGTACAGTATTTGTAGTTAAGAATCTATGTTTGTTTTTTTTTGTTTTTTTTTTGAAAATAGGTTTTAGAACAAGTGTAAGTCAAACAATAGTTTAGCTCTTTTTTGTAAATCTGCAAAAAAAAAAGAAGTCCAATTTAGAACAAAATAGATGCAAGGATTTTATTAGGACATGACAGTCAGAAATAAATAACAAACAATTTGGCCAGATGAGCAGAAACCTGATCAGAAACTGCAAGAATCTGAGCTGCTATGATCACAATTTAACACAACAATAAAATACAGCAGCATAACCATCAACTGCCCAGTGGTGAAGTTGCTGCCTGGAGGTCCTGACTTTGAATACTGGCCAGAGGTCTTTATGCAGTGAGTGCATGTCCTTCCTTTGCCTATGTTAGTTCTCTCCGGGTGCTTCTTTTTACATGAATGTTAGGTTACCCGGCCACTCTGAATTGCCTTTAGGCCCGAGTGTCCCTGCATGGTATTTTTTTCCAGTGTGTTTCTGGGTTGCTCTGTGATGTTCTGGTTATGATCTGTTTAATAACAATACCAGAGAACCTTAAGCAAATCTCACAATTGTTAAAATATCGGGTGTTTGAAATGTAAAAAATGAGGCCATGATAAATAATTCCAAAACTGTCTCTACTTACAGTGTGACAAACAGTGCAATTAGTTGGTTGCATAAGTGTGAGCACCGTTAAACAAAACTTTGCTAAAGCACCTTTTGATTCAGTTGCAACATTTCAGCAGACATATTAGGCAAGTCTACTTTGCAAAAGTTTTCTAAAGCTGTTTGATTGTGAGGACATCTCCTGTCCTATGGCCTCTTCAGGTGACCCCACAGATTTTCTGTTATGTTTAGGTTTAGACACTGGCAAGGCAGTTACAGTTATTTTTCTCTTAGTCAATTCTATGTTAATTTGAATGCATGCTTGGACTGGAGATTTGTGGTAAAAACTGATTGTTATTTGAAACTTCATAATTTCAATAGTCTTGACATCAGCCAAACCCCATCTAAATAAAAGTAACCCCAGAGGATGATATTGTCACCACCATGGACCTTGATTATAATTGAAACTGTATGCATATGAAACGGCTAAACTAATTCATTAACTGTAATAAACATCATACACTGACTCAGATTCTAGAAAGCAGTGGCTTTAACAGTACAGTATTTTTTTCGTGGTTCAGAACAATTCAGGTTTTTCTCAGTCTTCTAATGTGATCTAACAGCAAAAACAAACAGAAAAACAAAAAATAAAATATTTTAAAATACGTGAGGAATAAAAAGGAAAATCTGATCTGGAATTAAATTACAATAATGGATTTAGTTAAAGTAAATAGTTATATACCCATGTTTATTTTTATAGCAAAAAACTATGAAAAAGAGATTATTCTCTACCAAAAATGTTTTATTCTAATAGTGTAGAAAGATAATTGTTCTAATCAACATTAAAAAACATAACCATTCTTTTGAGACATCTTCCTGCTATCACACAGCCAGAAATACCAAGTTGCTTCAGTGCATGTTGTTAGTGATGAAATAACAGCCACTGAAGTCAGTTTGAATCCAGTACTTTAGTCACTTTGAGTAATCAGACAGGTAGGGACCACAAACTGACATCAAGATCAGAGCAAACTGATTACATTTTAACCTCTTATTCCACCTGTCCAATAAAATAAAATATTCCTGCTGCAGTTTCTGTGGCCCTCATGCTCGATATTTGTTTATCAGTTATTATGAACCAAATCCACAGCTTAGTTTTGCTTTAGTTTTTTAAGCATGTTACAGCATTTTTGCATTCATTTTAATGCACATCTTTGTTCTGAACTTATCAAACAACATCTCACACTGCAGGCCTCAATGTTCCTTTCTGATTTTTAGATGAGATTCATTTTCTTCCTTTGTTTTTTGCACCCACCATCAGACTCCAGTGAGAGCAATCTACAGACCTAAAGTCAATCCTTCATGTCTCATCAGAAGCAAAATTGTGAGTCTGTTACATTTCAATAACTTAAAATGCGGATGAAATTCAGTTCAGACTAAGGTCATGAATTGATCCCACATGTTTCTGGCTGTTCTAAAAATTTTTTTGATTATGTTTCTTTGGAGAGAATGTCTGCTTGTAAGGCAAACCAACAGAATGAATTAAAGTTTTTCTTGTCTCTAATAATTAAATACATGATTTAGTGGGGCTGGGTTTTGGGCCTTGCCATCTTGCGTTGCGGGTCGAGGGGAGTGTTGGTGTTGGCAGTGGGAGCGGCTTCAAGTATGTGCACCTCAAATTCAATACATTGCAGACAGCTTTTTTGCTTTTAGGACTGGAGTGGGGAAGCCTCTGCTGTCAGCAACACTCTGAATGCAACCCTGATATAAACGGACTTTAGACATATACCTGCATTCATAGCAACTTTTAACAGTATACAGGCACAGATGTATTAACCAGGAAGGAGGATGGGGAGCTGGGTGCAGAGGGGATGGAGTGGCACTTTTTGTTCTTTCGTCTGCACTTGCACTGGTTCTGCAGGGACTGGTGATGTGGAGATGACCTACGGGGGTCTGGTGGTGTTGTTTTTATAGTCCAAGCCCTAAAACAGACCACTTAAACGAAGAAAGAGGAGGGGGGCAGCTGGGAGGTTTGAGGTTGTTTATGGAGCAGTTTGGTGTGGGGGTTTCCTGGCTGGTGGCCTGTGGCTCTTGTCAGGTCGATTTTGGGCTGCGGGGACTCCGATGGGCTCTGGTGGCCTACCCGGGCCTATCTACACAGGTGGGATGGCACTGTGCCCTCCTTTAATTGGATTGGAGATTATTTGCTTTTTATTTTGTTGCCATTAGGTTGATCATGCCTCACTCAGACGGGGGTTGAGTCTTTCAGAAAAATAGAATAGAATAGAATAGAACTGTCGTCTCGTGTTGGGGTTTACCCCGGTGGATGAGAGGGTCGCATCCCTGCGCCTTCGGGTCGGGGATAGGTCTCTGACTGTCGTTTCGGCCTATAGTCGAACCTCGGCTTCAGGAGGAGCAGTGTGGTTTTCGTCCCGGCCGTGGAACACTGGACCAGCTCTATACCCTCTACAGGGTACTCGAGGGCTCATGGGAGTTTGCCCAACCGGTTCACATGTGTTTTGTGGACCTGGAGAAGGCATTCGACTGTGTCCCTCGTGATGCCTTGTGGGGGGTGCTCCAGGAGTATGGAATCGGGGGCCCTTTATTAGGGGCCATCCGGTCCCTGTACGAGCGGAGCAGGAGCTTGGTCCGCATTGCCGGCACTAAGTCGGACCTGTTCCTGGTGCATGTTGGACTCCAGCAGGGCTGCCCTTTGTCACCGGTCCTGTTCATAACTTTTATGGACAGGATTTCTAGACCCAGCCAAGGGCCGGAGGGGGTTTGGTTCGGGGACCAGTGGATTTCGTCTCTTCTTTTTGCAGATGACGTGGTCCTGCTGGCCCCCTCTAGCCAAGACCTACAGCATGTGCTGGGGCGGTTCGCAGCCGAGGTGTTGAAGCGGTCGGGATGAAGATCAGCTCCTCCAAGTCAGAGGCCATGGTACTCAACCGGAAAAGGGTGGCTTGTCCTCTTCAGGTTGGAGGGAGTTTCCTGCCTCAAGTGGAGGAGTTCAAGTATCTCGGGGTCTTGTTCACGAGTGAGGGAAGAATGGAGCGGGAGATCGACAGACGGTTCGGTGCGGCTGCCGCAGTAAATGGGGCACTGTGCCGGTCCGTTGTGGTGAAAAAGAAAAGCTGAGCCGAAAGCGAAGCTCTCGATTTACCGGTCGGTCTACATTCCTACCCTCACCTATGGCCATGAACTTTGGGTCATGACCGAAAGAACGAGATCCCGGATACAAGCGGCTGAGATGAGCTTCCTCCATAGGGTGGCCGGGCACTCCCTTAGAGATAGGGTGAGGAGCTCGGCCATTCGGGAGGGGCTCGGAGTAGAGCCGCTGCTCCTCCACATTGAGAGGAGCCAGTTGAGGTGGCTCGGGCATCTATACCGGATGCCTCCTGGACGCCTTCCTCGGGAGGTGTTCCAGGCACGTCCCGCCGGGCGGAGGCCCAGGGGACGGCCCAGGGCACGCTGGAGGGACTATCTCTCTCGGCTGGCCTGGGAACGCCTTGGGCTCCCCCCGAAGGAGCTGGAGGCGGTGTCTGGGGAGAGGGACGTCTGGGTGTCTCTGCTGAGTCTGCTGCCCCCGCGACCCAGTTCCGGATAAGCAGAAGACGACGAGTACGAGTATGAGAATAAAACTATATTTTATTGTCTTTTAGTGTACCAGCAGCAAAGGTGAAAGGCAAATGGAAGCATGCAGATACATAAAAAGATAAAATATATAAGAACATAAAAACAAGAATAAGAGACTGTACAGTAAATACATTTCGTATAGAGGATCCAAAAATCACATTTCTACCGAAGTGTAGTGACTGTACAGAGTGACACAGAGATGAACCACTTTAAATGTAGAGCCAAATGACAGAAACCATGTCAGTAAAATATAGATGCTTTTTCCAATATAATTGCATGATTTAGAGAAGTATGAAGTGTAAAGCTTTTGATTTACTTCCATTTAGAATTTTACTGCATCTGGATCATCTTTGGATAAACCACAGCATGAAAGCAGCAAAATTCTAGTTTCCAAAAGAGAGGTTACTGTATCTCATCATAATTGACACCCACACTTTGTCTATTGATTTAGTCACAAAGCAAAACTGATCAGAATTGAAAAACCTAGCTTAATGTGCCTGAGTAAGAATCTGCTGATCAATAACATCAGCTGAAATGCCCATTTCTGGTCTTATTTCTAGTTTCAGATTTTTCACAATCAATATACGGTATTTATTGTTGTCCAGTATTATTTACTTTTGAAGGCTGCATAGTGCTGAAGTTGTCAGCACTGTGTCCTCGCAACAAGCAGGTCCTGGCACCTTTCTTTGTGCAGTTTGAATGCTCTCCATGTGTGTTCTCTCCAGGTATTCAGACTTTCTTCCACCATCTAAAAACATGCATTTTAGGTTAATTAGCCACTCTAAATTACCCTTGTGTGCATGCATGTTTGTTTGGCTTGCAATGGACTGGTGAACCCTCCAGGTTGTAGCTTTTCTGTTGCTCACTGATTGCTGAAGAAAGTTATCAACTCCACTGTAACCCTACAATATTTTTGACAAGACATTTGAATTTCGATTCAATTTTAATACTTACCCTTCTTTTTACTCCTTGCAGCTAACTGCAAATGCACTCAGATGGTACTCAAAAAATAAAAGGTAGGCATCTGCAGCAGAACAATATTTATCCCCCAAGACGTTCAGTTTCATTCTACACATGGGAAAATTGTATACCCACATGGTGCACCAAGTCATAATTGGTTTATTCTCTATTTCAGTTTTTTCTTGCCTTCCTTGCCTGGCACTTACCACTGCAATCATGAGCAGTGAGACACTTTGACACAATGCTGGGAACTGTGCCAAAACATGTGTAACACAGGAAGAAAATCCAATGCAGGAGCAATGTAATTAGTCCAATAAATGTTTTCGCTTGCATGTATTAGAAACGGGGCTTATTATGACACGCTGGGGTTTTATTGGTAGCAGATCATGTCCTCGGCATGGAGTCAAAGGGCACTGCTTTCTGTGGCAATTATATAATTTAACAAGAGCGAACAAAACTTGAATTCTATGATAAAGAACAAATTATCTTTGTATCTAGGTCCTTATTGGAGGATATACAGTGGGTTGTGAAAGTATTCATACCCATAGGTTTTTTTTTTTTACATTTTGTCCTGTCACAACCCCAAACTTTAATGTATTTTACCAGGATTTTATATTATAGTCCCTATACAAAATAGTGCATAACTGTGAAGTGGATGAAATATTATACATGGGTTTCAACATGTTTTACAGAATAAATTTGAAAAGTGTGATTTGCATTTGTTGAATTAAGACAGCTTTAGCAGCAATTACAGCTGCAGATTTTTGTGGGTGTATTTCTACCAGCTTTGCACATTTATTCTGCTGGGAAGCAAATCTCTGTCCTAGTTAAAAATATTTTCTAGTATTTCCCAGGTATTCTGCTTCATCCATCTTTCAAACAACTATGACCCCCTTCTGCAATCACAATGTTTGAATATAGGGATGGTGTGTTCAGGGTGTTGCTCACTGTTGGCTTTCCGCAAAATATAGAGTTTTACTTGTAAACCAAAAAGTTCAGATTTGGTCTCATCTGACCAGAGAACTTGCTTTGATGTGTCCCTTACAGGGCTTGGGTCAAGGTACAAACAGAACTTGTTCACCCCCTACTGCCTAAATGGATTTACAACTATATAAAAATAATCAATTATTTGTGTTTTTGCTGTCAAGCAATTTCTACAATAAGTATGAATTGTTAATTTGAACATATCACATGCAGTAGGGATAGATTTGAGTCTTTAGCATACAAATTGGCAGAAATTAGGCAGAACTTCACTCCAACTTGCATCTGGCAACAGATACCTTTAAATAAGGTCTCTGGTATTTGTGGAATATGCATCTGCCGGGATTGGTGGGATACATATCCCACCTTGGCTGCATTAAGATCGGAAGTGAATTGAGGTGAATTCGGTGCAGTAGTCTGCAATTTGATAATTGGTGAACCTTTTGGGGAAAACCTGGTTTGATCCGGAGAGAGGGCATCCATCCCACTTTGGATGGAGCAGCTCTTCTTTCTAGGAATCTGGCCAAATTTATTAGTTCTCCAGAACTCTGACAACCCAGGGTTCAGACCAGGAAGCAGGGTCATAGTTTAACACTCCTCTCTGCAGCTTCTGTACTGCTACCCACCCATTACCCTATTAAGACAGTGTCTCGCCCACGGCCAAAATTTAATAGATTAAACAATAATCTAAAACGAGAAAATCAGGAATATCTAATAAAAATAAACACAACTCAGACTAAAAAAAAAAAAAATAAAAACAATTAAAGTGTTTACTGAACATAAGATCTCTGTTTCAAAGACTTTGCTAGTTAATGACCTGATTTGTGAAATCAGATTGATTTTTTTTTCCCAAAAAGAAACCTGGCTGCAGCAGAGGAAAATTATGTTACTATAAATGAGTCAACTCTACTAATTTTTTTAAATTTTTCAGATTCCTCGAAATACTGGGCGAGGAGGAGGAGTAGCAACCATCTTTCAGTCCGATTTTTGACTAGTCCGCCCAATCAATATTTCAACTCTTGAATATTTAATCCAAAGTTTTCCTCATCCAAATGAAAAGCCAAAACCACTTCTGTTTGTTGTTTTGTACCGTCCACCAGGCCCTTACTCTCAATTTTTAGATCACTTTTGAGACGATGCTGTAACAACCTTTAAAGAATCTGTTCCACTTTTAATTTCCTCATTATCACAGAAAAACACAGATGAGGGCAATAATTTTTTTCTTCTCCCTTCACAAATTGATTTCTTGTTCAAGTGTTATTTTATCATTGCGTGGTGCATTAGACAAGCGCCCCCCTTTAAAAAAAAGGTAATTTTTCATAGGAGGGTAGCTCCCTGGTTTTAATTCAGAGCTGTGACTTTAAAGCACAATGTTAGAAAATTGGGAGAAAATGGCGCTCTACACACCTAGAAGATTCCTACTTTAACTGGAAAAAAAAGCTACTGTTGTATAAAAAGACACTTCGCCAAGCAGAACAGCTTATTTCTCATCCTAATAGAAGAGAACAAGATAATCCTAATTTTCTTTATTTCAGTTTGCTAAAATTTAACAGAGTCATAGCTCTGTTGAGCCATCCCCTTTCCCTAGCTCTTACCAGTCATGAGTTTATGGGATTCTTTTTAAAAAAAAAATTGATTCTATTAAAAGGGAAAATCTTGATATACTCCCCGAAGATGATTACTTCATCCTCAGCAAGTGAGACAACATTGAAAAGTAACTGTAGAATCTGATTGTTTGGACTGTTTTGATCCTGTGGAGCTTCCTGAGTTATCAGAAATATTAGCTTCATCTAAACCTTCAACTTGTATGTTAGACCCAATCCCAACCAAATTATTTAAAGGGAAGTGTTCCTCTGATTACCAGCCCCATTTTAGATATGATTAATTTTATCTTTAGTAAATGGATATGTACCACAAGCTTTTAAAGGTAGCTGTAATTAAACCTTTGCTTAAGAAACCTTCACTTGATCGAGATGATTTAAAAAATTACAGACCGATATCCCCAACTTCCATTCTTATTAAAATTCTTGAGAAAATAGTTGCTAATCAAATGTGGGGAGCATTTACACAGCAATGACCTGTTTGAAGAGTTTCAGTCAGGGTTTCAGAGCTCATCATAGCCCCTAAACAGCTCTGCTGAAAGTCACTAATGATATTCTTCTGGGGGGAGCCCGAGATAATGGACTTTGTGTCTGTAATTGTCCTGCTAGATCTCAGTGCTGCCTTTGATACAGTCGATCACAATATTCTCTTAGAAAGGCTGGAATATGCTGTAGGGGATCAGGGGAAACAGCGCTAGGCTGGGTTTTAAATCTTATTTGTCTGACAGATTCCAGTTTGTTCATGTAAATGATAAATCATCTTAAACTCCAGGGTTAATTGTGGAATACCACAGGGTTCAGTACTTGGGGGCCAAAATTCTCTTACTATATATATGCTTCCAATAGGTAAAATTATCAGGCAGCATAGAATAAAATTTTCACTGTTACACTGATGATACTCAGCTTTACTTATCCATAAATCTCTGTAGTTATGCTGCGATAGGCTTAGGCTGCTGGAGGACATAATGACCACTCTCACCCTCTTCGCTACATTCTCACACTACTTTACAATTTTGCATTATTCGCTGTTATTTCAGCTTTTAACTTTGTTCTTTTCCTCTTTTTCTCTCCTAGAAGCTACACCTGGCCTGACTCTGTGTCTACCTGTGACACCTTTCTGGAGAGGGGCATCGTCCAAGCTTCTCCTGGCAACAACTTAATGCTCACCCTCTACCGATGATCCACATGGCCCTGTCTTTCAGTGTTTAACCCTTTCTCTCTCCTAGACATGGCAATTGACTGAGCTTTTGCTGTGACTAACTCTATGTGCTCTCTTCAGACTCTAACCTTGAAAACTGGCTCAGAGTTTATCTGTTCTTTCTTTCTAGGTGAAATGACTAAAGGAGCTACATCCATTAACATTTACTTTTCCTTCCCATAGAAAGTAGTCCTGGATCAGTGCTTCTTTGTTCTCTTTGTGTCTCTGCTCTGTTCTCTCTAACCCCCAGCCGGTCGTGGCAGATGGCCGCTCACACTGAGCCTGATTCTGCTGGAGGTTTCTTCCTGTTAAAAGTGAGTTTTTCCTCTCCGCTGTCGCTACATGCATGCTCAGTATGAGGGACTGCTGCAAAGTCAACGCCAGTGACTGTCCACTGTCTCTACATGCTCATCCGGGAGGAGTGACTGCTACAAATCTCTGACTCGATGCAATCTGTTGGGTTTCATTAGATAGAAAAACGTTTTATCCAATTTGAATAAATAACTGAATCTGACTGCACTGTTCAATGGTTAGGACTAATTGGAATGTATTTACCTGAGTTTTGTGAAGTGCCTTGAGACAACATGTGTTGTGAATTGGCGCTATATAAATAAACTGAATTGAAATTGAATTGAATTTAGCACCTTTTGATATTCTGCCATAAGGAGGGTTTTGTAAAGTGAAAGATTTTCCCACCTGAGCTGTGGATCTCTGCAGCTCATCTAAAGTTTCCAAGAGCCTTTTGGCTGCTTCTCTGGTGAGTATTTCTCTTGCCCAGCCATTGATTTAGGGGTATTAGAGTAAGGAGGCCACAATTCCCCGCCATACCCCCAACATTGTATTTTCATTTGTAAAAAAAACTACTTTTGAACAACTTTTCTTCCACTTCACAATCAAGGGCTACTTTGTGTTTCTTCATCTCCTGTAAGCCAATTAATATACAAATAGGTTTGCCATTATATTGTGACAAATTCAGTAAAGTTCAAGAGGTATCAATGAAACTTCACAAGGCACTTCAACTAGCAATCTATCTAGCTAAATCTTGCTATAATTAAAGTTTTTTCCTGTTTTATTGACCTCGTCAGCAGATACAATGAGGGCATCAGACAAATCCACTCCACCCATAATGTTGTGATAGTCCACCACCGCATCGGGACACGGCACCTCAGTGGTCTGCCATACGCCTGATGTTTCACTTTACGTTTTACTGTTTTCCCACTAAATACTCCATGGACTGTGGAACACATCGTAACGTCACGCTTGTCCATCCACTTTACAAATAAAACATTATCCTCTCTGATCCATCTAATGTCACCCCTTGTGGCATTTTTGGGGAGATCATTATTGGAGGTTTTTGGAAAACCGGAATGGTTTTTTCTTATTGTGCCACAGGCCCCAATCTTCTTTTTGGACAAGTCTTTGAATAGGGCTGGACTGGTATAAAAATTATCGACAAACAATGTGTAGCCTGAGCCAAGATTGGAAAACAGCATCAGATCAATAACAGACATGTAACTCAGAGTGTAACTCTTTCCTGTATACACAAAAAAGTTCCATGTATATCCATTAGATGCATCTGCCAGCACGTACAGTTTATACCCCCATTTAGTGGGTTTGTCTATGTGGTACTGCTCTATCCCTATCCGAGCTTTGGACGCCAACATGGGTTCATCTATACAGATGTCTTTGTACAGATGGAAATGCGTCTGGCAGGCAGTAAGAAGCCCGGTGTAAAGAGGCTTTATCTTGAAAAGTCTATCGTAGTTTGGTGGGGTTTTTTTGTGTTCTTTGTCCTCATCTTCCTGTGGATTACTGAGGTGGAGTGACCAGACAATTGCTTCAAACCTTCAAAAATTGATTAGATAAGCTGTAATTCAATTTAATTAAAATTTTATTCATATAGCGCATTTAGAAACAACCTCAGTTGACCACAGTGCTTCACAGCTTTACAGCTTTAGTATAAGCAACTAAAATAGCTGTACAAGCAGGATTATATGCTATTGCTTGGATATATTCAAGAAACATACTTTTTTTCGAAAAAAAAAATCTGATGAAAAAATCAGCAAAGGTAGGACAGATTTCATATGCTTTGCTTGGTTTTGCTTATGTTTTGGGGGGAATTTGTTGAGTGCCCAGCTGAAAAGTTAGAGATTTATGCAAATGAGTTTGACTTCGATGTATTCAGTGTATTGTTGGCTTTCATTAGCAAAGCGTCTTTCGGCGCTGCTCTGTATGTTGTGGAACCCAAGCCCACGGAAACAGAAACTTGGTCTTAAGTTGCATTTTGGCTAGCTGCGCGCTTTTTTGCATGGTGTTTGAGCTGTGGTCAGTGAATACAAGAACGAAGTAGATACTTTTGTAGGGGAGTCTCAGATAAAGATCTGGATATAAGATAACTGTGTGTCAGTCTCAGAGTTAGTCAGCTATGAGCGTGTTATTGTTGTTAAAGAGGGCAAGTCCCTTTAAAAGGGGACTTGTGGGTTCAAGGGGTTAAGTGTTTCTTGCAGAGCAGAACATTGGCATGCTCGTATAAGTATGAGCCGAGAAAACATTTTTGAATCGGTAACACACATACACAAAGTCCTACCAGTGCTGCATGTTTTAATGGGCTCTCTCAGTCAGTGCTGCAGTGATAGATGTGACATTCCAGAGGGTGGTGAAATGGGGGGGGGCACATTTGCCACTTGGCCGAATCAAATTGTTGCCGCATGAATGATGTCTATATGCTCTTAAAGCAGGGTGTACAGTAGCTTTCATAAGTATACATACTCTTCCAACCCAACCTACAGTGTATTTTATTGAGGATTTTTGTGACAGATCAACACAAAGCAGTGCATAATTGTGAAGTACAACGAAAACGATATGTGGTTTCTGTATAGGTTTAAATGGTAAATGGCCTGCTCTTTATCAAGTCCAAGGACCCTGAAGTGCTAGTGGACACAAAATATAAGGTAACTTAATCTCAGTATAAATAGAGTTGTTCTTTGATGGTCTCAGAGATTTTTAGAGAACATTATAGTGAACAAACAGCATTATGAAGACAAAGAAGCACCTCAAACAGGTGAAAAGTAAAACTATGGAGAGTTAAAGCAAGGTCAGGCTATATTGCAAGCTTTGAACATCTTGAAGAGAGGTGTTTGGTCCATAATGTATGATTCGATTGAACTGACTTTGTAAAGTGCCTTGAGACGGACATGTGTTGTGAATTGGCGCCATATAAATAAAACTGAATTGAAATGAATCATCTGAAAACTGAAGGAATATGTAACGATTGAACTGTCAGAGCAGGTAGGGTGAGATTTAATCAAAGAAACATCCAAGAGGCCCAGGGTAACTCTGGAGGAGCAGCAGTGATCCACAGTTCAGGTAGGAGAATCATTCAAGAGGAAAATTATTACTCACACACTCCACAAATCTAGTCTTTCTAGAAACTTTCACAAGAAGAAAGCCGTTGTACAAATGAAACCAGAAGAAGCCCAGTTTGCTGCTTACCTCAAATTACAAAGGAGACAAAGCAAACATCTAGAAGGAGGTGCTCGGGCCAAGTCCAAAATTTATATTTTAAAAAAGGAAGCTTACCCTAGACTTTTAACGCACCATTGCAGTGGTGATATATAGTATCGGCAGCAGCATGCTGTGGGAGTGCTTTTTCCTACAGGGAGACGCAAACTGGTCAAAGTTGAAGGAACAAATAAATGGAGAACCTGTGCCCCTGACTCGACGCAGTTAACGAGGGTCAAATTGCCTCAAACATACATCTAGAGCTACAATAAAATGGCTTAGATTATGTTTATGAGTTAGAATGGCATAGTCAAAGTGCAGACTTAAATCCAATTAAGATTTTGTAGCAAGATTGACGTTTCTGTCTGTAACATGACAAAATGTGGAGTTCGAACTTAGCATCAGAATGGGGGAAAGGGTGATTTAAGTGACTTTAAACTTTGAAAAGCAACAGTAGCTCAAATAACTGCTCATTACAACTAAAGTATGCTGAATACCATAACTAAACATAAAGCACGTGGAACCTTGAAGCATAGGGATTACAGCAGCTGAAGAACACACCAGTCAGCTAAGAATATGAAACTGAGGCTACAATTTGCATAACACTTTGGGACATTTAGCATCATTTAGATACTACAGAATACCTTAACAGTGGTTCCCAACCTTGGTCCTCAGGGCCCCCTGTCCTGCATGTTTTAGATATTTATCTGCTTTAACACACCTGGTTCAGATGATTGGAGATCAGTAATAGCCTGTTAATCAGCCATCAATTGAAATCAGGTGTAATGAAGCAGGGAAAAACATAAAACAAACAGGACAGAGGACCTTGAGGAGCAGGGTCGGGAACCACTGCCTTAATATTGTTGCTGTCCATCCCTCCATGACCACAGTTTACCCATCATTGATGGATACTTTTAGCAGGATAAAGCACAATGTCATAAAAACTGGATTCACTATAAAACTGTATTGCAATGGGCTCCAACGACACCAGATCTCAGTCCAAAAGAGCACCTCAGGGAGGTGGTGACATCTGGAGCCTTGCACCATGGTTGAGCATCTAACAAATCTGCAGCAAGTATGTGATGGAATCTTGTCTCCATTAAGCAAATTTACTGAGCAATGTTAAATCTATGCCAAGAAGAATTATAACAGTTCTGAAGGCAAAAGAGGGTCAATCCCAGTACAAGCAAAATGTATCTAATTAAGTGGGATGTAAGTGTATATTGATAAATAATGACATGCCATTTGTGTTGCAATGCAGGAACATCTACAAAGCATCAAATCAAAGAGCTTCCAGTGGCCTCTTATTTGCTTCAGCCAACTCCTGCGTTTGTTAATTAAACCACAAGATAAGCCGGTCAGACTCAACAGTTGCTTTGCTGCTTCCTGGGAGGCAGTATATTTAGCCGTCTCGTGTGGGCCTGTGGGGTGGTTGTTTTGAGGTAACAAGGCTGTCTGTTGCGGCCTGCTCGGTCAAAGCCTGTCACGCCTGTAAAAATGTTTGTGAAGTGAAAAACCGAGAAAACTGCGGTCCTGTGCCAAAAAAGGCTCTTCAGTCCCTCTCTGCACCTAATGACAGAGCAACAAATGTCACTCTCAGGGAGTCATATATATCAGTCCTCTGTGAAGTCACTCAGCCCCTCAGAAGTAAACTGTTTCTTTTTACATTATCAAGACTTACTTCAGAAAGTAAATATCAGCTGAACTGTGAATGTACTTGTGAATAACCCATCTTTCATTCAGATCTCTATAAAATTACCAAGACTGTAATCAGCATGGAATCTTAATTTCCCTGGAAAGTTAATTAATCCATATAACTTTCAAGGAAGGCTCGTAAAGCTCTCTGCTCATATGGCTGTAATATGTTATTGGAGGCATTTGCAGTGGAAATGCTTAGTCTTCCAGCCACCCAGGAGCGTTTAGTAAGCAAAATGGCCTTTTCAGCACCGCATCTTGTCCCCTTTTCAGATTCTCAACGCCCACTACATATTCCGTGCAGCCGCTCGAAATGAGGCACCCTGGAAATTGCTTCTGTTTTATCCATGTCGTTTTACACCCGGTTTTTATAACGTAACGTGGCAAGCATGACACGATGAGGGACTAATGATAATTTTCTCAGCTGGAACGTGGGAATTGCACCGCGGACCTAAAACAGTGTTGAGTCTCAGTAAATTAGTGTGTGCCGCAAAGTGAGCAGTTTGCCAGCACTGTGCTGGCTTGGACCCCCGAGCCCCACCCCCTTTACCCGCCACCCAACACCCCCAAAAGAAACTTTCTAGGCCATGATACATGGAGGGTGAGTTGCAGGAGACAGTGAATGAATAGGAAATTGAAGCAAGAGTCTTTGCAAACCCTCACTTCACCAATTGACAGCTCGGAAATATCCATTTTAATAAGGGGGAAAAGTGGATTTGGCCAGACATCTTCATTCCTCTGATGACAACTCATGTGTTCTGGGGTAAGACAACAACTTCAGCTACTTTAAAGTGAAGTGAGGTTACCGCAGACTTCAGCAGACCATTGGGCCCCACATAATCTATCTCTGGTTTCTTATAAATGAATCCCCTTTGCATTACATCTGTAGACATAGTATGTCGGCTGTGTATAGCTGATCATATTGGGCTAAACTTATTTTTCATGACATTATTATTACCTTTTATGTTGTTTCTAACTACTTTCAAAGAAAGTTGTAAACATCAGAGCACTACTTGACAATCAGCAACATCTGCAGCTACTATTGCTCCATAGGGTTCAGGGTGTACCTTACCCTGGAGCCCACCTGGAGAAGATTTAATGTCTTCTCTTACTTGCAATATATGAGATTGGCGATAGCTCCCTCGCCTCTGTTAGAACATGGAAGATGGATTGCTTTGTCAACATAGCTAAGTTTAGCTTCTTTCCTGAATGTACATCTTTTTTAATTCTGTGGCTTAAACTGCCCCAAGGATCACTTTTTGATCAGCTTTGAAATCCAGACTTTACGTTTACATTTGAGTGTATGGACAGAATTCTGTGACCTCTCTGCACTCTGGAGAGATTGATAGAAAACTACATATTCCTCAGCATTGACAGACATGCTGTTTAAAAGAAGACACAATTATATTGTTAAATTTGCAAAAGAAGGAAAAGGTTTTATTTTCCAATTTAAAATCTTCTAAATATTTATTTAATAAAAAGCTGTACAATAGCTCACAAAGGCCTCAACCGAAGATTGGTTACATTTAACTGTTTAAGAGAGCCACATTAGCTTTTTTATGATTTTGATTATAATGGGGTCTTATTTAAAACACATGGATGTTGTAATATTCAGCAGCTGCACAGCTCTGCCTCAGGGGCACTCTTTGTTCGGCTAGAAGGAAGTGGAAAAAAGGGAAAAGGAAAACTTCCACATGCTAACATTTACAAAGTGATTTCTTTTAATTGTGCTCTGCTTTTTAATTTGGCCTGGACTAATGCTTTTAAAAGTGGGACTGGAGGTATTTTATTGAAGTCATGCCTTGCGCTGGACTGAGTTTTTCCTGATTGCTGTAACTTTTCCGCAGCCTGGCTCCTTCTTACCTGACAACCTGTGTTATTTCTTGCATTTGCTCTGTCAAACATGCCACGCAGCATTTGTACTTGGAAAGGAGAAGGGAACTCACTGGCTAGGTCAGCTTCCTCTAGGTTTGCTCTTCAAAGGATGAAGATAAATTAGTGGCCCTTGCACTGGGTGAAGGGCAGAGTCAAACAGAATTGTATTTAAAAGTAAGGCTAAGCTGGAAATGCAGATGGTCTGATAGATATATATTGCTTTTTGAAGGGTAAGATAAGAATGTAAAACTGATCTTAATCTAAGCAGCCAGAGGGAAAGTCTAATATTTAGTTATACACATCCAGTCATAACAAAACATCCGTCAATGCAGAGAAAATACACCCTGAGCTGATGAGAGGCATGTATGTTTTGGGCTCTCTCACATCTTGCATCCTCTGATGCTGCAGACACAGGACACGTCTCATTAAAACACTGATAAACCGCAACCACCTCACAGTTGAGCCAAACATCTCTGAGTTTAATGTCCTCATCCAAACCCCTGTGACTTTTTCCTTTACCGGCAAAAAACACCCTTACCCTGATGAGAAAAGCAATAGTGAAAATTCCCTCTTGAAATTTATGATTATGAGCTGTCAGTTGCCTTGGGTTTTACATCTCTACTGTCTGGCTTTGTGCAGTACACCAGCCGCCACCAGGGTGTGTGGAGAGTCTGGCAGACTCTGCACCGTAAAACAAGTCTGTATCTGGAGAGCATGACGGCTCTTTCCTCCTGCATTTTGTGCTTCTATAACGACACAACCAAGAAAGAACAGACACAAACACACATGCAGTGTGTAGTACTTGCAACCTTACAGTTTTTTTCCTGTTTTTGCTTTCTTGTCACTCATAAATATTTCAGCTTTCAAATAAAATTTTACATCAAACAAAGATTAACTGACTAAATAAAAAAGGCAGTTTTCAAATGATTATTTTACCTAAAGAAACAAAGCTATCCAAACCAACCTGGCCCTATGTGAAAATGTAACTGCAGCTTGGTTATATCATTAATAATGCAAATAATCACATTATTTGTTTCCATTTTACTAGACACACCAGGTTGGCTTATGACTCCCAAACCTTTGGAATCAAAGCAAACCCTCAAATAGATAATGACATCATCAAACAAGCTAAAAAAAGTCTAAAAACGCAAAACATAATTCCCTGATCTAAAGAAACTCAACAACAGATTAAAAACGAAGTCATTGGCATATATCAGTTTGGACACGATTACAAAGTCATTTCTAAGGATGTTGAATCAAAGTGAACTATAGTGCAACCCATTGTCTACAAATGGAGAAAATATGGAACAGAGGTGAACCTTCCCTGGGGTGGCCGGTCTACCAAAGAAATTCAGAAATTCACGTTGGCTAAAAAAAGAAAACATCCTGAATTCATTCAACAGTTTTGCACAAATGATTAGGCTATTTCTTTTGAAACTTCTATCCATACATTAACTATTCCCACTTCTTCTGTACAGGGTCACAGGGAAGCTGGTGCCTATCTCAAGCAGTCTACAGGCAGGGGAAAACCCTACACAGATCGCCAGTCCATTACAGAAATACACAGGACAAACAACCATTCACATCTAAGGACAATTTAGAGATACCAATCAGCCAAACAGTCAGTTATTGGACTGAGAAAAAGCTGAAGCACCCAGAGAGAACATGCAAACTCCATGCAGAAAGACCCCTGGCAGGGAACCAAGGACCTTCTTGCTGCAAGGCAACAGTGCTACCAACTGCGCCACCGTGCAGCCCTTCTTTTAAAAATTCACAAGGGATATTGCTTTTCTCACTAAGTGTGGTTGCAAGTATTTATGAATACGTATTGTTTTTTAGCATCACTCTAGATTGTAGAAGATTTTTAATGCTTAAGTCATCACATCAAACAGCTCAAACCTCAGAATGAAACTTGACATGGATGCTTAAATGACATATTACTATGTGATACTTCTTAACCACAAGTAATGTGAAACCTTGTTGAAGCCAAGATTTTTATGCAGACTGGTTGTTACCAGTAATGTTTTGCAACTGTACATTTTAATTCAAAACTGCTGATCATTGGGGTCCATCTTGGTTTACATTATGAAAAATTGCCTTTTGTCATGGCTGCCTTCTAGGTAGGTAAGTAGATTAGCTTGGATCCTTGTCAGAAATTCAATTTTGATGAGGGCCTGGTTTTTTCAAGGTATTATTGTAGCCACTAGTGGCCTTTATTTTTTTTTTAAGTTTTAAGTAGGTTGACAAAAATTAGGGGGGAGAGAGCAGGGAAAGGAATGCAACAAGGGCAGGATTTGATCCCAAGACAGCCTGCGTCAAGTACTAAGGCCTACATACATGGTTCAGGCGATTAACCCCCTGTGCCACCACCGCAAAATGCCAGGTCAGGATATTATGCGTTTTTTACATCATATTATGCAAGCACCTGAGAGATGGCTTCACTGGCTGCAGCAGCAGCAGCTCACATAGGCACATTGGGTTGCATCAGATAAAATAAGCTGCGCGCTACACATGATAAAGTTCACCCACACATCTCCGCCACCTCCACAACGTCCAGGAAAGCTGACCCTCAAAAAACCACATCCGTGTCCGCATTGTAGCATGTCCTTATATAAAGTCAAGTCTGGTGGCCACTACAACACATGAGCCGCTACCAGGCGTTGATGCAGTCTAGCACCTTCCTAATGTAACACTATGACAGTCATGCCAATAAGCTGGACAGATCAGAATTGAATTTTCACCTGCACCTGATCATAACGTCTAAATACTGACACCAAATGCAACGTTTGTTGTAGCATGCACATGCGGTCAGTGTCGATACTATGGGGTCTGTCTCAGCCTCGGGCGAAGTTTACATCATGATGTCACACGTAGGATACTAAAGCTGCATAAAACTTAACTGGTTCACTTAGAGTGAATGTAAAAGGTTACTTTCAGATGAAAATGTGGGACTTTTAGTTAACTGAACTTATAGAAAAGTAAGTTGTCATCACTAAACCAAACGAATTAAGTGAGATGAATGTAAATAAGTCCCAAAAATGAACTACAGTGCAAATACTCTTTTTTTAGAGTGTCCAGACTTTTTAGTCTGATACTCCTAAATAAAATCCATTAGGGCAAGGTACCTTCAGAAATCCCCTAAGTGTTAAACAGAGCCCACCTAGGTGTAATTGCATCTTAGTATAAATCCAGCTGTCCTGTGAAGGCCTCAGTGGTTGGTTAGAAAATAACAGTGAGCAAACAGCATCATAAAGACTGAGGTGCACAGCAGACAGGTCAGGCCTGAGTGCTTAGAATCAGGCAACTGGACTTTTTCTTCTCTTATTTCTTGAACATGTTTCACCTCTCATCCAAAAGGCTTCTTCAGTTGTGAACATTGGGCTGTTAAAGTGACATGAGTCACTGGTCTAACTCTTGGTTCAGTGTTTTGGTCATTGCTCCTTGTGAAATGCTTCCTAACGAAACCAGCATGTGAGCTGTTGAGGTCACATGTCTCAAGGTTGTCAATCATTGCAGAACTGCCTGGAAAGACAAGGGAAGACTGCACTGTAGGTGTTAGAAAGATTGAAACTGAGGCTACCTCCTCTGTTTTAGTGTTAGTTTTTCATGTTTAATGTACATGGCTTCTTTCAGTTCTCTCTTTTCATTTATCTCTTCAACCATCTGTGTTCCCTGTCAGAAATCTGCCCATAATAGATTAAAGCAATTGCCCCCTTTCCATGAGATGTACATGACCTTCAGAGTCTTGAACCCATGAGCCTGCTATTCTGTGTAGTGCAATCATTTTGTGTACATACTGTTTAGATTCTCCAATGTAAAGGTCTGAACATCCCTGGCTGCACTGGTCTGCACATTCCACACCACTAAGCTTGTGTGTGTGTTTCTTTTAATGCTCTAAAATATCCAAAGTTTTGAACATCTCCCTGATGACTGTTCAGTCTGACATCTGAAAATGGAAAGAGGTTGGCACAACTGCGAACCTACCAAGACATGGTAGTCCACCTAAAACTAACAGGCAGGGTAAGGAGAGGATTATTCATAGACCTTTAAGGCTTTTATGGTAATAACAAGAAAAAAATACTTGTTGAAAGAAGTTCCATTTGCGGCTTACACCAAACGTGGCAGAATGTGCTCTATCACATGAAACCAAAATTGTACTTTTTAGTCTCAGAGAGACATGATGGTGGCAGACAGAGTTAAATACAGGCCACTCTCAAAAAAAAAACTCTAGAAGACTAGAAACCGGGGGTAGAGGTTCACCTTTTACCAGGACCACAACCCTAACCATACAGCCAAACCCACAATAGGACAGTTTAGATCAAAATATAATTATTTGATAGAATGGCCCAGTCAAAGTCCAGACCTAAATCCAATTCAGAATATGTGTCAAGAGTTGAAAATTGATGCTCAAGCAACTCTCCATCCAGTAATATTAATCCTAGATATTTTTGCAACGAAGTATGGGCAAAAATGTAAGGGCCTGATCTAGCTATTGCAAGTGCTGTTTTTGCATCTACAGGGGTTGGACAATGAAACTGAAACACCTGGTTTTAGACCACAATAATTTATTAGTATGGTGTAGGGCCTCCTTTTGCGGCCAATACAGCGTCAATTCGTCTTGGGAATGACAAATACAAGTCCTGCACAGTGGTCAGAGGGATTTTAAGCCATTCTTTTTGCAGGATAGTGGCCAGGTCACTATGTGATACTGGTGGAGGAAAACGTTTCCTGACTCGCTCCTCCAAAACACCCCAAAGTGGCTCAATAATATTTAGATCTGGTGACTGTGCAGGCCATGGGAGATGTTCACCTTCACTTTCATGTTCATCAAAACCCAATCTTTCACCAGTCTTGCTGTGTGTATTGGTGCATTGTCATCCTGATAGACAGCACCGCCTTCAGGATACAATGTTTGAACCCTTGGATGCACATGGTCCTCAAAAATGGTTCGGTAGTCCTTGGCAGTGACGCGCCCATCTAGCACAAGTATTGAGCCAAGGGAATGCATGATATGGCAGCCCAAACATCACTGATCCCCCCCATGAGTCATTCTGGGCATGCAACAGTCTGGGTGGTACACTTCTTTTGGGGCTTCTCCACACGTAACTCTCCCGGATGTGGGGAAAACAGTGAAAGCGGACTCATCAGAGAACAATACATGTTTCACATTGTCCACAGCCCAAGATTTGCGCTCCTTGCACCATTGAAAGCGACGTTTGGCATTGGCATGAGTGACCAAAGGTTTGGCTATAGCAGCCCGGCCGTGTATATTGACCCTGTGGAGCTCCCGACGGACAGTTCTGGTGGAAACAGGAGAGTTGAGGTGCACATTTAATTCTGCCGTGATTTGGGCAGCCGTGGTTTAATGTTTTTTGGATACAATCCGGGTTAGCACCCGAACATCCCTTTCAGACAGCTTCCTCTTGCGTCCACAGTTAATCCTGTTGGATGTGGTTCATCCTTCTTGGTGGTATGCTGACATTACCCTGGATACCGTGGCTCTTGATACATCACAAAGACTTGCTGTTTTGGTCACAGATGCGCCAGCAAGACGTGCACCAACAATTTGTCCTCTTTTGAACTCCGGTATGTCACCCATAATGTTGTGTGTATTTCAATATTTTGAGCAAAATTGTGCTCTTACCCTGCTAATTGAACCTTCACACATTGCTCTTACTGGTGCAATGTGCAATCAATGAAGACTGGCTACCAGGCTGGTCTAATTTAGCCATGAAACCTCCCACACTAAAATGACAGGTGTTTCAGTTTCATTGTCCAACCCCTGTATATTTAGTACGTTTGGAAGGCAAGTGCAAACTGGCACAGCATTACGAACAAATGTTTGCAGTCATTATGGCAAGGAGGAGGCATGGATACACTCAGTAGCAAAATGCCACGGTTTGGACCATGATGCCATGAATGTGGAGGAAAATAACATCTGGCCACATGCGGGACAGATTGATGCAGCAGGACTGTAGACATAGGCCAATCTGATTCAAAGCCATTTCTTATAAGCCATTTGGGGTATGCATTTTGTTTACAGTTTATATGCAATAATACCAAAATAAAAACACCATGACTAAACTTAAATATTGTTGCATGTATTGAAACTAACAAAACTGAACTTTAATAGCCACCAGAGAACAGGAAAACATAGATAAGAATTGTAAAAAAAATTTAATAGTGCCATTGACAGTGTCTCTATTTTTTTCTTTTCCTCAAAATAATTTCTTTAATTAGGCCTTTGGACTTTCGCAGGTTGCGTTGGTGTCCACCCATGCCCTCTCCTCTCTCTTCATTCGCTGGGGGCTCAGTTGAAGGACCGCTGCCACCGAATGATCTCCCAACTGTTGCCAGGGCATTTATGGCCATTCTCAGCCCAGACACAGTGCTGACCAGCTGCCTCATGCTCACAACAATGGCCTGCGGCGGTCCTCACCATTTTTGCACCTGTTAAGAATTGCGCACACAATCTTAGTAGATCACCCGCAACACGCCCACTAATAGCGCATGCGATTTCTTGTTTGCCAACGCAGTTTAGCACTCGTTATTTGAGATCTTAGTAGATCAGGCCCTAGGTCTCTATACTATATGTGCCAGGTTGTAAGAGAAATACCCCAGAAGACTTGTAATTGTAGCAAAGTTGGTTTGATGAAGTATTGATGTTGAGGGGCTGAATACAAATGATTGGTATGCGCTTTTCAGATTTTTCTTAGTTTATACATTTAAAAAACCATGCCTCATTTTCCATCCACTTACTATGCACTTCTTTGTGTTGGTCTATCCCATAAAATCCCAGTAAAACACGTTTAAGTTTGTGCAACACGAGAAAATGTGAAAACATTTAATTAAGACTTTATTGATCTCACAATGGAGAAATTGTCCTCTGTATTTAACCCATCCCTTAGGGAGCAGTGAGCTGCCATTGTGCGGCGCTCAGGGAGCATTCAGGTGCTAAGGGTCTTGCTCAGGGACCCAGAGTGGCCAGCTGTGGGATTCAAACCAGGGTACTTGTTACTTCTCCAGGACGCTAATGCCCTACTCTTTAACCACTAGGCCACCACTGCTCATTTAAAGGTTATGAATTCTTCTGCAAGGCACTGTATGTGAGCATTTTTTAAAAAGCGGTATTTCTTTACATCTAATTACTCTAGTGGCCCACTGGCAGAGATTAACTGTTTCCAGCTGTTCATTCAGACACACTTTGTTATATTCCTATAAATGTGGGGGAAAAAACATAATTTTTTTTAACTTTTCATTTTTGGAAATGATGGGAAACTTCTTACAACTTTTCACATTTTTCAATGGAAGCACAGGGGAGTTTCAATCTAGAAAAACAAGACTTCAGTAAATGCTGTGGATGAAACACACCAATTGTGTTTGTTGGCATCTTTCATCATCACATCAAAATATTTTAAGATTGCTAAACACTAAACAAGTCTGGTTCACAGTGGATGCTGCCTCTCTGACGGAGCATTTGCTTGGAAAAATAACATGGATACTTCATAAGAGGGCTGCATGGAACTGTGAGTGTTTATGATCCCAATTACCACCTTTGCTTTAGTGCCTACTTTAATCATGGCCATATCCTTCTTCCTCTGTCAAGATTGCAAAAGCCTCCAGTGCAACACACACTCTTGCATTATCCACAAACAGTTAAACAAGAGGTAAATAAAAACAAAGTAAAATAACTTAGATCTCCATTTAAAGCTTGGATTATGACTTGCTGCTGTTTGACAAAGTGCAACATAGATTTATTTGCCCTAAATGCTACTGCTATCCTAAAGGGGCCTTTACCTTGTAGAACTAGTCTATGTAGACAGTTCACACGGTCAAACAACCTGTGGCACAAAATGTTTCACCACCACGGTCATCATTATAGTTAATCACCATTCATTTCCAGTTTCACAACTACCCACAAGATCAAACAGGGAGTATTTTGAGCATTTTTCTAGGCATTGGCTGGAACGACATTTTGGAATAATTGAAACAATATGCACTATATCAACACTACCAGTTACTGAACCATCACCACAGGCTGCAGTTATTGTGAAAATGATGTGAGCTTGTTTTTTTCTTTGTTGTTGCCACAATGCCAGGCACTACATCTACCCCAGTTATATGGTACACCGGCAACACCATCTGGTGGGCATAGCAGAGAAACTCACCCATCAGCCACCATAAATCAAGCACAGTCAGACCTGGAACACAGGGGCGTGTGATAAACAGCTACATATATACTTAAATTAAAGAAACACTTTGAAAACACATCAGATCTCTGCTGGGGGAAAAAAAAATCATGCTGGATATCCATACTGGTATGGAATTGCCACGTCATTTGATAAAAATTAAAATTATCAACACACAGAGGGCTAACTCCAAAGTCACCAAGGAATTTTACCTGAAAAACTGATGCAGCAGGTTAATCCCATTTGAAATGTCATTGCAGCAACTCAAAATGGTACTCAGTAGATTGTGCTTGCATGCATGTCTGACAGCGTAGGGGCATGCTCCTTATGAGATGACATATGGTGTCATCTCATAGTGACCAGGGTATCACTGAGCTCCTGGACAGTCTAAGGTGCAACCTGGTGGCAATGCATGGACCAAAACATGAGGTCCTGGAGATATTGTATTGGATTTAGGTCAGGGTAGCGTGGAGGGGAGGCAGTGGTATCAATTTCTTCCTCCTCCAGGAACTGTCTGCATACTCTTGCCGCATGAGGCCAGACATAGCACCAGGATTTTATCCTGATACTAAATGGCAGTCAGGGTGCCATTGTTTATCCTGTACAGGTCTGAGCTTAGAGTGAACCTGCTCTCATCTGTGAAAAGAATAGGGCACCAGTGCCAAACCTGCCTATTAAGGTGTTCTCTGGCAAATGCCTGTTGAGCTCCACAGTGCCGGGCAGTGAGTACCAGGCCTACAAGAGGACACTGGGCCCTCAGGCCACCCTCGTGAAGTTTGTTTCCATTGGTTTGGCCAGAGATAGTGACACCAGTGGCCCACTGGAGGTCAATTTGTAGGGCTCTGATAGTACTCATCCTATTCCTCTCTGCACAAAGGAGCAGATGCCAGTAATGCTGATGGGTTAAGGACCTCCGATGGCCCTGTCCAGCTCTCCTTGAGTAATTGCCTGTCTCATGGAATCTCCTCCATGATCTTGAAACTGTACTGGGAGACACAGCAAACCTTCTGGCAATAGCACGTATTGATGTGCCATTCTGATGGAGTTGGACTGCCTGTGCCACTTCTGTAGGGTCAAGGTAACACCTCATGCTATCAGTAGTGACACTGACCCTGGTCAAATGCAAAACTACTGAAAACCAGTCAAAAAAATAAGGAGGGAAAAATGTCTGTGGCCTCCACGTGTAAAACCATTCCTATTTTTGAGGTCGTCTCACTGTTGCCCCTTTAGTGCACCTGTTGTTGATTTAATAATCGCCAGTACAGTTGACACTGATTAACAACCCCGTCTTCTTCTTAACTTCTTAACTGACCAGATCAATATTCCAGAAGTTTAACTGACTTGATATTATACTCTTATTAAAAAGCAATACTTTAATTTGATGAGCAGTATATATATCTTGGGGACTGACAAGAACAGGGCTGCCTCAGTCTTCTAAAACCACGAAGAACAGATTAACCACAGTCAATAGCATTTGATTTGTGGTCTTTGTCTGAGAGGCTGCATTTTCTGGGTTTGACACATACTCACTTTTTAGCATGTTTCACGTAGTGTTCTTTTTTGTGCTGGGCACTGTGTGCATTGTGAGATGCGACAGCTCAAATCCACTGTGGTTCATTAAAGACATCCTGTTGGCCTGCCCTCTAAACCCACACTGGCCAGACCACATTAGTGCTGAAGCTGGAAATCAAAAGACAATCGTCGCCAACCATACACACTACCAGTTCCATTTATAATTTTTTTTTATTTTTTTGCTGTTTTCAATTGCTTGTTGCTCCAGGATCCTCTCCAGCTGTGCAGATGGTGCTCTGTGATGTTTAATGTCGCCTTTGTAGTGGCTCAACTGTCACCGCACCTTCAAACACAAATGAATTAATCCATAACTTTGCCGTACTTCAAATAATTCTCAATTTTTATTTAACGAGACACATTGTGTTTAAAGTTAGCTTAATAAAAACATGAAACTGCTGGCAGTTACTAAGGCCATTGGGTTAAAGGAAGCTTACATCTCAGGAAGCTGAAAGAGAGTTTTGGTTTGAGTAAGACATATTGTAATGGGCTGTAAGAGTCACAAGTTTAACTGAATCAGAGGAACGTGGTGGCTGGGGTTAGATTAGAAAGAGCTGCCTATGTTCGGAAAATGCCAACAAAAGAAGAAGGAAAAAGGATCTGTGAACAACATCCACAGTCCTCATTGTGGAAAGTTGACATTCATGAAAAAGCTAAAGAAAGCTTCAAAGTGGGATTTGTTTCATACATTCCTGTTTGTTTTTTTTTTTTTTTATTCAAAGCTAAAATAAAATTTCTATGAATTTTGTAGATTGTTAATAAGCATATTCACTACTGTCTTTTTGTTTCTATGGAACTAACATATAGTACCTTGAAGAATTATTTATATCCCTTGAACCTTTCTCCTCATTTTGTGATGTTATAACCAGAAAACGGCAATGTAACTTATATGATAAACCAACTCAAAGTAGGAGTGACATAACTGTGAAGTGGATGGAAAACTTATACAACCATTCCACCCACGCATGCATGGGAAGAGCATTAAAGGCTCCACACGAAAAGGCCCAAGATGTTAATGAAAGGCAAAAGTGCTCAGCCTACTGTTCAGCCCAAAATTGTTTTGTAAATGTTTTACAAATAAAAATCTGAAAAATGTGGTGTGCATTTGTATCTACTACCCCCTGAGTCAATGCTTCATAGAACCATATTCCTAGGAATTAGCATGTGCAAGTCTTTGGAGTTATGTTTCTAGCAGCTTTGCACATCTAGATACTGAAATATTTGGCCATTCTTTTTTGCTAAATAAATCAAGCAAAGTCAGATTTTATACATAATGTCAGAGAATATCAGCCTTCAACACTTGACACCGATTTACAATTGGATTAGGTTCTGGACTGAATTGACCATTCTAACACCCATTCATTTGTCTAACATTGCCTATGCCAGCATGTCCTTGCAGGGTAGCGGGGGGGACTGGTGCCTATCTCCAGCAGTCATTGGGTGAGAGACGTGATGCATTCTGAACAGGTCACAATACATTGACAAACAGGAACAACTACCATGCACAGAAACACACACATACATATCTGTACCTAATGACTATTGTGCTTTGCATGTTTTTGGACTGTGGACCAGAGTATAAGACTGCACAGGGAGAACATTCAGATCATACAGAAAGACCCCTGCCAGGATTCGAACCCAGGAACAGTGCTAACAACTGTGTCACTACTCCATTGAAGGGCTGGTGGTATGTAGAGGATTGCTATCCTGCTGGAAGATGAACCTCCAACCGAGCCTCAAGATATTGTGTCCTCTAACAGTAAATAGCAGAGCTATGTGCTAAAACGATCCAGTTATCAGCATCAGGAATGGATGCTGGTGAAGGAATTTTCTGTGCAGAACCTCAACCACATGTACCAATGTTTCCTTCCTTGTCCAGCAGGCCTGACCAAGATAAGCATAAATGATGATTTTATTTGTGTCTCAAAGATGAATAAAGCCATTTTGGCCAATAATTATCTTGTGTGATTCTCTTTTTCAAATCACTGAAGCTGTTCATTAGAGAGGTAAAGTTGTACAGTTGTTTCAAGATTTCTAAATTGAGCGATGCCTTTTATGTTCCAAAGTTTGGAAAAGCTCAGTTAGTGAACTTCTTCAAAAACCATCAACACAGTTCCCATACTTTATTGGTACTTTCTATATGTACATTCACACTACCTATACATGTACTGATGTGTTTTGAAATACTTGCATAATTACCACAAATGCACCTCAGTAATTTAGCAGCCGAAATGTTTAATCTCAAAACAAGAAGTCTCCTATTTCAGCATAAATACAGCCGAGGTTTTCAACATGTTTAACAACAAAAACAAATGCTGTGTGAGTAAATACTCTGTTCCATAAGCAGTTAAAAGACTTCGATTAGTGTCTATGCATGTGTGTGCGTGTGTGTGTGTGTGTGTGTGTGTGTGGTGCAATACAGTAGCTATGTGCATGTAGGGCACACATCCAAACAGCTGGTACCCATCTGTTTCTTTTCTCCTCTGCGGCCTGTGGCTCAGAGAGTGAAGTGCACTGGCATGCAGTGTCTGGGTTCCGACCAGAAGTTGAGGGGAATGCACTGGAGGAGTGTGCCCACTCATATGAATGTGGTTTATGTGGAATAAACATACTGTATGTACACGTGGATGCAAAAAGTAGTATGTGAGTCTTGTATGTGTGCCTCTGGCATCCAGCGATGGTCAGACTGACATATCTATCTATCTGTTGTAGTTATGAATATGTATATATTATTTAATATTAATACTTTATTTTATTAAATAATATTTTGGTCTGTTAACGGTTGTCCTGTGAATACCAGCCCAATAAGGCGGTGGTATTAGGGCAAAATTGAAAGGGATAAGACAAGCTCTGACATTATTGAACAGCATAAACTCTGCACACACATGGAATGAATTCAAACAATTTCTTAAAATACAAGAATTTATTATTAATAAAAATAAGTCAACTCAAGTCAAACATATTTCAATCAACAAACCCTTTACTATGCTAAAACAATCCAACTAAACTACCAAGCAGAATTAAAGAATAAGGAAGACTAATGGGCTATGTACAATATAAACAAGTTGATCAATGAAGGTTGAAAACCATGACCGAAAGAGTGATGCAACATTACCATACACAAACAGCGATTCATTCCTACTTAACTTAGTCCATATGATCACGTGATCGTATGATACTCTTGGATCCAGTTTGAAGAGTTATGTCTGTTTGCCTGCAAAGAGACATTAGCGCGCTGTGTCCCTCCGTCCAGTTCTTCTGAGGACCTGCGTGGAAGAGGTCAGTTTGTTGCAAAAGCGGGGTTTTTATTCGGACAGTGACGTCACGGGAAGTCCGCTGTTATTCCGTCCGTTTCTATCTATCTATCTATCTATCTGTCTGTCTGTCTGTCCGTCTGTCCGTCCGTCCGTCCGTCCGTCCGTCTGTCATATATAAAAATATGTATATAAATGTACATATACAGTCATACCTTGCCGAAAGCACATGACTAAGTTTTGCCCTGCCCTCTTTCATGCCTGAAGAAACTCCCAGGTTATGCAGTCTTATCCACAAGTGACTCACAGTGCAGAAGCATTCAATCTTTTTAATAATGTAAATCATATAAACTAAACCTAATGTTTGCTATAGTGTTCCAAATTTACGTCCTTTATGGCTTCATTAGTCTGATTGCTTCCTGAAAATATGTGCTTTCCATTACACAAACACAAAAATATAACGATCTTGTGATACCTTAAAAAGGAATCAGCCTTTAGTGGTCCACATGGTATTTATGTTAGTGAATAGAAGGTTGGAGAATATTTAGAGCTTGAGGAAAAAGATTATCTTCATTGATGCAGCGAATGTTATGTTTGAGGCTTTGTGGATGAGACAACCTTTCTTTCAATTGGTTCGATTAGACTGTATAAACATGGAATTGTTCAAATATTCCACATATTCCCTAGAGCATAGTTCAATTTTCAAAAGCATTTATTTGAGTTCTTCTAAAACTCCACTAGAAGGCAGTGTGGGACTACTTCAGCTAAACTCCCTTTTGCTAAAAGTGGTGTTTGTGGTGGGCACTAAGAACACAATCAGTATTGGACAGACTCACATCAATCACATGTCACAGTGTACAGACTGTGGGCCTGGGTTAGAGTTAGGATTGGGAAATGTGTTTGTAAATTATTTAAAACCTGCAGGTTATCCCTAAAAGTCCAACTTGATAGGTAATAATTAAAAAAAAAAATCAAGGACAATATATAGTGCATATATACCAAGAGATTCACAAGGTCAAAAGTGCTGTGTCCTGAAGAACACAGCATAATATTACTGGAAAAAATTACTTCCTAAGTTCCTAAAAACAGACAGGATGAGTTAGACATGACTTCAAAGGGATGCAAAGAGACAATATGCAAATTAAGATACAAATTACAGATACAAGGAAAGTACAAATGAAACATTATCATGAATGTATGCAAAATACTAAAATTACACCTAGATCCACTGTACATGCTGCTCCTTGTTGAGGATGCCTGGAGGCTCCTAAAGTGTCTATGTTTCCGGGAACTCAGAGCAAGCCAGCTAAATGTTATCTGCTTGTTCTGAACAGGACTCGTGCTGACTTATTTCTCAGCACTTGTTGCATAGCACTAAACTGAATACTATAAGTACTGCGGGATATTTAGCCGCTCAGCTTTTTTGTGCCTGCTCATTTTGACAAGAGAGAAAACATTTTTAAAAATTTAGAAAAATAGAAGATGAAATATGACAGGTCATCTTTTTGCTTGTATTTTTATATTTCAATTTTAAATTTATATTTTTACATTATTTTTATTTTACTAAATCAACAGTACTCATCACACGTACACTGAAATAAAGGTTACCAAATTATTTTTGTGATTTACACTTTTTTTTAGTTCATCAGTGGGCTTGTAAACTTTTAGTAATCAATGACTTCCTTTTTCTCTGACAAAACAGCATTCATCTTAGCTAGTGCTTAATTTGTCAAAGACAAGTGAACATGTCATTCACGTAACTTAAATGCATTTTTATGGGTTTAGAAATTGTAAATGTTGTCATTCATTTGTATAGCCAATAAATACTGTACAACTTAATAACAAATGTCACTTTAGAATGATTCAACAGATTTGTGCAAATTTTTAAAAATGAAACCTTATATTTGTATACACTGTATAAAAAGAGGCATCTTTTTCCACATAATGTCTTTTCCCCATGACACGATTTATTTTGTGAAGTGCACCAGACCCTCTTGCAGCAAAAAAACAAAAAGCAAACCAACATGATGCTGACATCCCTGTACTTCACAGCTATAATTGTGTTCTCAAGCTTGGAAGCTTCAAACGTAGCAATGGTCATTATGACCAAACATTTCAACTTTAGTTCCATCAGACCACAGGACATGTCTCTGAAAGTTAAGGTAATTGTCCCTGAGCACATTTCCAAACTGAAATTTGGCTTTTTTATGTAACTTTTGAAGTAATAGCTTCTTCCTTGCTGAGTGGCACTTCAGCCCATGTTGGGAAAGGACTCACTTCACTCTGCAAAATGACAGTCTTTTACCAGATTCTTCTTGCTTTTGTTCTGGGTTTGACACTCATATTTCACACCAAAATACTTCCCACAGAACATTCACATTGCTGTTTGCAGCATACTTGAGTATTTTGTTTGAAGAGATAGATGAGGCACCTTTAGGTATCTGAAACTGTACCTCTGACATGTTTCTTGTTGTTTAGATTCATGTCACTCAAGGGCAGTGTTTGAGGTTTTGCCTTCAAATACATCCACCGGTGGGCCTTGGTTTAACAAAAAATTCATCAGAAGCTTGCAAAGCTTGTTGTCAGTTGTCAGTCCGGCAGTCATTTTCTGCCACTTCTTCCATAGTGGGAAGCTGGTGCCTATCTCCAGCAATCAATGGGTGGAAGGCGGGGTATACCTGGACAGGTCACCAGTCCATCACAGGGCAACACACACACACACACACACACACACACACACACACGCCTAAGGGCAATGTAGAGAAACCAATTAACCTAACAGTCAGGTTTTTGGATTGTGGGAGGAAGCCAGAGTAAACCCATGCATGGACGGGGTGAACATGCAAACTCCATGCAGAAAGACTCCCGGCCAGGAGTCAAACCCAGAACTTTCTTGCTGCAAGGCAACAGTGCTACCAACTGCACCACCATGCATCCACACAAATGCTGTCATCATTACTAAAATATGTGAGTTTCTTAGTGATAAGCACTTTGATCTGGCGCCTCTATACCCTAAGGGACCTTTGCCCTATCCACTCCAATGCTCTGCCTGGAACATGTGCTTGCGTAAGCTTTACACATCTGGCTGTGAAGGAGGAGGGAGACATTTGTCACTGACAGGATAATTGAGTTCTCCTTGACATGGATGCTGACAATAAGTTCTGATAGCAGGGATCTCTGACCATGGCAGGCTGTATTTGGATTCCTGGCAGGTTACTGACCTGCTCTGTGTTTGAAAAATGCCCTAACATAACAGTCAGGAGACAATTTAAAATTTATATGCTTTACTCAAAATGTTGGTGGCTAACTTTAGGGCAAAATGAATGAGAAAAACAAAGCAATAAGATGAAGTCTTTTACTTAGATTTTGTTTAGGTGCTACTATTGATCCTACCCCAAATGGACGGAGAAATAGGACTGTTATTTTGTTTATATTTTCATGCCATCTTTTTCTTGTTGGATCTAAAATATTTTCCTTTATAATGATCTGAGCTGGCTTGTATTATCTAACGCCAATATTTCTTAATCAACCCAGCATAATTACAGCTATTTTTTCCTGTAAAAACCTGCATTCTTACAGTATGGTGCATCTGTTACAGATTGTTTTTATTAGAGCAACCTTTTGCATTAGAAGTTATCTCTCTAAACTTTGAAAATGTGCAACAGTTTTAAACAGTATTGTGTTTTAGGGGCAGTCACGTTTCAGAAGGCAGCCATCTGTTCACTTATATGTATGAATTCTGCCAATAATAATATGACTAAATGAATAAATGACACACTTTATTCACTGGTTGGATTATTTATTATGGCAACTGGCTGCAATTGATTTCAGTTAGGGGTGTCAGATTAAAGGGGGCTGAACACGTTATTCAGATTTTTATTTTTAAAACATTTTGAAAATGTTGAAACTCCACATATTCCCAATTCTTCCACTTCAAAGTTAGGTTCCACCATCAACTAAAATGTGAAAAGGTTAAGGTATGAATGCTTTTGCAAGGCACAGCTAAACTTTATTCATTTGCAACCAGTTAGTTGCCTCCTGCTTGCTGGTGGAGAAGATGCTGGCATGTGCAATTTTTCAATTTTTTTATTCATACAGGTAAATCTTTTTTCAAGAGCGACCTCTTGAGTGACCTTATATTTACATACAAGATTTTAAAAGTATGCCGAAACAGCTCATATAGTAACCATAATTCCTTGAAAAATGTACTTAAAAATAAAACGAATTAAATTAGAAAGGCAGTTGCAATAACATATTAAGAAAAGGAGCAGCCAGCCTTGGCAGTTAAGGTCTAGTTGTACTTTGTTCCAAGTAAAAGGAGTGTTGTAAAAAAAAACAACAACAATTAAAGCTGCAAGCAGCCTTGAAGGCCCTCGCACCTCAGCGCAACTCGGCCTCTGCAGCGACCGCGGGAGCCTGGCATCGCGGCCTGAGCATGACCAACGAGGCTGCCCTTTAATACCTAACATCGCCACTAGGAGGGACTGTGAGCGACATGTCATATGATGTGCGGACATGCAGAGTAGAGGCTGACATTTTTTCGGGAATCCCACGGCGGGATGGGAGACAGCATTAGTAATGATCACCTGATTGGGACGGTACAGGATAAAAAATGAACGGGAGCAGACGGGAGCGGGAGCTAACCAATAGGAGGGAAAATAAACTAGGATCAATTGTCTTTGGAAATGTAAAACTGAGACTTTGTTATAAACTTTAAGAAAAAAAAACTTGGCTCAACGCCGCCATTGTGTATTTTTTTTTCCAAGAAGCATATACTATAATGCGAGTCAAACGAACTACACGACCCACAAGCCAACACTGCTTCTGATCGATGTTTTCCACCTGCGTTCAGAATGGAGGGAGCAAACGCAGGTGGAGAACTGGACGTGGTAAAATTGGATTTGCAACGTAAAGTCAGAAGTAAGGACTTATCTATTAAACTCATAGAGCTGACAGGAAAGTCGCAAATATTACAGAACTTCAGGAGAGTTGAATGTGGCGGTGTTAACACACAGTATGCTGGTTGTAAAACGTGTTTAGTCGTAATCAAGAACACCAGTGACTAAGGCAAACTCTGGATTGAATCAGCCCTGCATCTCTTGATTCGTCAAAAGTACCATCACGCGTCAAGTCTCATCTGACCAACAAAATTGCTCGCAGCTCGCATTTCCACTAAAGATTTAAGAGCCTTTGCCACAGTAGAGGGGAAAGGTACGGAGGCCGCGAGGGGACATGGGGGGAATTTATTTTTCTTTTGCGTCCCCACGCAATACTTTTGCGTTTGCTCGCAAAAGTTGTTAATCGCCTTGAGAAAGCTGTGCATTTTGGAACAGCAGCACAGCTGACAAGCTTCTTACAAAACAAACAGCACTGATATGGTATTGATATGGTTTATTTGTCATATGCAGGTTAAGATGTAGTCAACAATGCGATTAAATGCTTAGGATAAGAAGAACCGTTCAAATCACAATAAAAACAAAAGCACTAATGACGTGCTAAAAAAAAAAAAGTACACATCATGCAGCAGCAATGAGCGAATAAAGTGTCACAGATGTGGTTTCGTGGAGTATTATTGTCCAGAGTTCAGTAGTTTGACAGCTTGTGGATAATAACTGTCTTTAAGTCTGATTGGAGATCATTTTATTTAAGGCCGATTTCAAAATAAAACTCAATAAATCTCAAAAACGAGTGTAGTGTTTGATCCATTTTTGCAGTTATCTGGTTTGGAAACTATCCCACAAATTATTGCGAGATAATGCAAAAAGTATTGTGTGGGAACGCAAAAATTCCCACATGTCCCCTCGCGGGCTCCGTAGAATAGCTTCATCAGGGGAAGATATTAAATAAATACGTTTTGAAATAGAAAAAAATTGAATGTACCATTAAATGTACAATTTATTTTAATACATCATTAAATATTAAGTGTACCACTAATTACGTCATGTCGTCTTTAAGATTATACTTAATTATTCAATGGCACATTTAATTGCATAACAGTCCATTTCATGATATAATGGTACATTTATTGTTTCTAATGATGTATTAAATAAATAAATGGTACATTTAATTTAATGGCACATTTAATGTTACATTTCTTTCATGTTACATTTACTTCACTTATGGGACATTCACAACATTTATTTATTTAATAATGATTTTATTGTATTAATTTTGTCCAGTTTGACCCTCCATTCTTGATGCCTGTATAGGAGGTCATGTCAGAATTTGAATCAGGTGTGCTGGAGCAAACACACATCTAAAACTTGCAGGGAAGGGGTTCCTGAGGACCAGGGCTGGGAAACATTGAGGTACAGTTTCTAAATTGTGAAGGTAATGCCTTTTTGCCCTTTTGTTCACCAAGTACAGTTCTCTTGCTAGGTGGATTTTTCTTTCGTTTCAGCAATTTGAAACATAAAAGTAATGTAATTGTTCAAAGGAAACATCACTTAATAAATGAATAAAATACAACTATGTACATTTTGTTTATTCAACTGAAATAGGCATGGTCTGTTTCCTTGTTTGATATTTTATTATTTCTTCATTATTATTCTTTTTACTTTAACTGGCCTTTACTACAGCTAAAAACAGGGACCTAACTGGTTCTTCAAACAAAGAAATTGCCAAAAGACTAACTGAAGAAAATAAAATGGAGTGGCACAGGAGTGGGAGTCGTTCTAAATGGGAGCGGGATGGGAGTGGGAGTCAATTTACCAGGAGTGGGATGGGACAGGACATTTTTCTGTGGGAGCAGGATGGGACAGGAGAGAAAATCCACTCCCGTGTCACCCTCTAATGCAGTGTTGTCATCTGGCGAGAACCATTTAAAATTTGGGTGAAATCCGACCTTCCAGATGGAAGCTGCACTCACTTGTTTATTAGTGGGTGGGGCTGAAATGATGTCATAAACTGACTGTGGCAACATGTTCAGCATTGATCCATGATGATGTATATTACATTTCAAGTGGATCCGAGGATGAATGAGGGAGATAGAGCACTTGAAATGTCCTAGGGGGCGCTGTTGATCCAAATTCCAATGTAATCCAATAGAGCTGTTTGGGGGCTGAAAAAGATCAAGCATATTCAGTTTGGAGTGAATCGGACCATGCATGTGTAATTTAGAGCCAAACGAATGGCCGTGGCTTGACATCAGAATTCGCCACACACCCTCCAGCAGAGCCAGTCAGTACTGGCGCCTGTCTAAGACCATCATGTTATCTGTTACTTGGGACAGTTTCACATTGATTAGGTGAAGAACATCAAACACTGACTCTCTAAAGGAAAACGTGACACTTCCTGTTCTCAGGGGGCGTGGCTTCGATGATGTCAGCATGTGATCAGTGAATATTGTTCAGGCCTACAGGCAGATCAATCCCAGAAAGTTTAATGTGTCTGTGACTTTCCTTGTAGGAGCTATATCAATTTCGTCTTTTATGGCGAGAAGTCATATTTTGAGGCGTGGCCACGCCCACGCGCTTTCATGTATCAAAAAGCTTTTGGTAACTTTTGATCCCCAATGCCTTAAGAGTATACTGAGTGATTTTCAAGTCTCTAAGTCAAAACCTGTAGGAGGAGTTCGCTCAGATATGCGGGCTAGAAACGCTCAAAACAGGGTCAAAATGGCAACTTCTATCCAAAATGGCCGACTTCCTGTGGGGTTTGGACCAATGCTCCAAGAGACTTTTTTGTAGGTCCTGAGAAGATACATATGTGTACCAAATTTCACAATCCTCGGTCAAAGCATGGCTTGGAGCTGATTTTTTTAAAATTTTCTAGGGGGCGCTGTGGACGAATTAGGCCACGCCCACCAAATATGTCATCGGATCTCTGTGGGGGACTGGACTAGGTTCAATCACATTGAATTTGGGGCAGATCAGATGATGTATGTGGAAATTAGAGCCAAACGTATGGCCATGGCGTGACGTCCAACTTCGCCGCGCCACCACGGTCACGCCCTCTCATGAAAAGTTACAGTGCTTCAAACGAAGTTAGACCCACTAGTTATCTGTCTTCTGACACACTTTCAAGTTGATTGGGTCAAGAGGGTCAGAGAGGCACCTTTCCAAGTGAAAAAAGTGACTTCCTGTTCTCAGGGGGCGTGGCTTTGATGATGTCAGCATATGACCCCATAGGATTGTCAGGAACCCCAACGTCCTCCTTCATGCCAACTTTGGTGTGATTTGGCGTTTTTTTTGGGAAAGTTATTCCACTTTTTCACTTTGAGCACGAACGCCAAGTTCGTGCCCCGGCACGTCCCACTCAGTTTCATTGACAGGTGACATTCCACCTCATTCTAATAGCATTAAAGCCCAAACATCCCCGATGTTCAAAGTGTGCAGCTGTAGAGGTTTGTAGACACAATAAAAGCTCTGCCCGGGACAGGCAGGCCAACTAATCGAACAGTGAGTCATGCAGCTTTTCGCCGCAGCACCAGACCCTGCTGGTGGAGATACATAGTTAATTGATGTCGATCGGTAAATAAACCCCCCCAGCGGCGTCGATCGCCTTGGGAAGGACGCCTGCTTCCCCTTGTTTTCTGCTGCAGTCATGAGCAGAGACTCCGTGAAGCATCTCAGCTCTGTCATCTTTCTCTCAGCGTTTGAATTCTGAGTTGTAGTCCTTGCGGGGATGGATGCTGGGTGAGCAAGACTGAGGGGGGGGAGGAACATCGCAGATGATTGCGGACTCGTCCCTGCAGCCTCCAACAGCTCCGCTGCATTCCCAGAAAGGAGTGGCTACTTCACCTGACACCGGCAGACACACGCAGCTCGCTGTCACACGCAGCGGCCTTCAGACGCTCTGTTTGTTTTGTTGATACCGCGCAGCACTTGGAGTATAGCGACGGCACATTTATGGCTGTTTGACTGGCTTTTACGCACTCATCCAGCTCCGCAGAAAGGTAAGGGGGAGCGCAGTCTTTCTTGGTCCTGTTTGTTAGCAGAGCTTGTCACTCTAGGAATATGCTGCTTATAGAGGCAGCACTGTAGTAGTGTGTGTTTTTAATTACAGAGCCACTTTTGCAGTGTGCGTTTTGGCTCAGGTTGTTGCATGCGCATCGGGCCAGCAGGACCTCTCGGTTCTTGGTGCATAAAGCAGGTGAATAGGCACCCGATGCCAGGATAAATGTCCTAACAACAGTATTACTAGCTGCCATTACGTTTTGTCTTCCGTAACACTTGTCACTTTGGTTGTTATTGTCAACTACTGAAACATAAGTAGAAGTACAGTCCCCCCCCCATCCCCCCAAAAAAAGGTTAGATGATAGAAGACTTGGAAATATTCTCATTACTAAGAGGACACACATATCACAGGTAAACATTCCATTATTCCATTCCATTATTATGTGCAATTTAAGACTGCTGGGTTATAAACAACCCTATTTGGGCTATGATATTAACCCAGTCCTAGGTTAAATATGGACTGACCCAGTCCTGGATAAATTTAACCAAACTGGGTTGGGTTATGGGTTTTGTCACACCATACTGGAGAAGGTTTTTAATCATAAAATGGGTTAAGTGACTAATGTCTAGCATTAAGGCTACGGAAGACCGGGATGAAAAGAATAATCTGTAAACCAAACTACAAAACAGGCAATTGGAATCAAATGAAAAATGAATGTGTTTAAGTTTTGCATAAAAAATCATCAGACTACAAAATGTCGAATAAGTCATCAATATATAAATATGTAAAATACTGCTGGTTTATATTGACTTTACCTGACAATTTTTGGTTGAACTGTGAATGTTAAACATAGCTAACACAAACTTATAACTTCCTAGGTAAAAGCTCAATGTTATCTGAAGTACACAAACTTATTTTCTAGTGGATTTTGTTAAAACTCCAATATTAAATTAATACAGCAAAAACTAAGGATAATTATAAAAATAAGACTCAGCTGCAAGAAAATGATGTGACTAATCAAGTGATGACTTGATTCAGTTTTGGTCAAAGTGTGAATGTTGAACATAGGGAGCTCTAGCTTTTGCTAAAAAGGAAAAGGCTTATATTAAGTTAACAAACTCATTGTCTAGTGTGAGCTAAAGTCATTAACATCATTGTACAGCATACATTTTCCATCTTCTTTCATGCAGTTTAGTTCAAGGGGGGGTCTGTGAAGAATGATGTGGCTCCTTCTGGTCTCTTCTCTGTCCCAACAAACAGAGTCACAGTTTTGTTTCAATGTTTGGTTAAAACTGCCCAACATCTGTCCTAACATCAGTAACTCAGCTGGGTTAAGAAAGCAACCCAGCAGTTTTCCTTGAGTGATACCAAGAGCATTAACACGTTTGTCTTTGCAGTATTTGAAACTCTCAGCTCAGTAAATGTTAAAAAACAAATATTAACTGACACAAACACCTTTGCCAGACAACACAAATTATTTTCTGAATAAAGAAATACTATTTGAATTAACTCTGAAAACCTTAATATCTTATATTTGGTTGTGTCTTGATCAAATGTTGGTCTGATAAATATAGATTGACAAAATGTTAGCAAGCAATTGCTGCAGGCGGTAGATCAACTGTGACAACAATGAGGTTTATCATTCCATTTCAATTACTCACCATAACTGGACTGAGTGGCTGGTCCTTGCTCATAGTTTATCTCTCTCTGTAGGTGTGTCTCTGCCATATTTATCAGCCATATTTCCTCTCTCAGACTGCTGTCTGATAGACAGCATATCCCAAGATGTTAAGTATGATCTAGCATGCTTTTACTGATCGACTTGGAACAGGCTGATAGATATATAAATGGTATGTGACATATATATCACTTCCTTTTCGGCTGACACTAAAACACACAGGGTTTATAAGTCCTGAAGAAACAGTCATGTATTGTTGACTGATCTCATTTTCAGTAATGTGCCTTTAACGTTGCAACAGTTAGATGGCCTTGTTTTAGCCTAATGATTTCTTAATTATGTAACCTTTTGAGTGTGTGTACTACATTGGATTTAAAACACTCTGCCTCTAGATGCATCCACACGAAGAAGAAATGAAACATCTCTTATATTACATCCGAACTCTATTCCTGCACTTTTTATAACTGATGCCATGACAAACTTGTAAATATTTAACCTTGAGGTATAAGTGTGGGCCTGAGGGAAGATGACTGTGAGCACTGCAAATTATATTTACTCTATCAAGCTTTTCTGGGTCATGCATTCTTTACAATTGTGCTCTTTCCTTTTTATTCATAACAATATTTATTTTATTTACCTTTTCAAAACCACAGAATTGTCGCTGTAAAGTGTGTCATGGGGCTGTTGCAAAGCAGCAGATTTGTCCTCAAATTTTTATGAACGCTTCTTAGAAACTCCACATCTTTGCATGAGCAGGTACAGGTCCATAAACCTCTGTTATCATGATGCTATGTAGTCTCTCCCAGAAGGCATCTTACATGTGGCTGATATTATTCCATAAAGTTCATTGTGTGTCGTTGCATTTTATGGCACTCTGCAGTCATGTGTTTTGTATTTTATCTTGCTCCACTTTGCAATGGCTGTTAAACATTTAAAAACTGGTTACCTAAAGCACACAGAGGAAAACTGTTGATCCTGGATGGGTACAGTAGGCTATTTTAGTGTCTCTTTTTCTACTCTTTAGGTTTCTGGCAATCAGCTGGTAGATTAATAATTTGCTAGAGACCTGCAAGAGGAATTTAAAGTTGGGGAGTGATGAGCTTTTGAATAGCAAAAGTCTGGCAGTTGTTTTGCTCTGGTGTTTCACATGTTGAACTAATTGTCTACCAGTCTTTGTATGACATATTACCTTGGGTAAAATTAATTAATGTTATATCACATCTATCTACCTTCTACTTTCCCTTCCCCTTTCTGCTCTTGTTTGAGCAAATAATGCCTGTAAAAAGCTTACCCAGATTGAATTGGATGCAGTTCTTGAACCCTTTGGAGTGCATTCAAAAGCTTGGTCTTATTGTTACTGTAATTAGATTGCAGTTATTGTAGCTGAAACACACAGAAATGTAAATATTTTCTCTCACCTGGGTTGTTTTTATTTTTAAGTGAATGTACATGGAAGAAATTTACTCAGAGGCTGTCAGGATCTGCCATTTTGGGTTTTGTGTTTATTTACTTTCTCAGTTAGGTGTTTCTATTCCTTTGGGTTTAGTTTGTTTATTCCTTCTGTCATAATGATAGTTTTGTTCTCTCTCCTGCCTCCTAGTTTTAGTAGTTCTTTCTCCCCTCGCCCATAGTTCCCCTGCTGGTTGCTTTCTCATGGTTTTCTCCTCTAGTTATTAGTACAGTTCTCCTTAATTCTCTGGGTTTTCTAGTTTAGATTCTCGCTTAGTGTTTCTGTGCTTGTTTACTGTTAGGTTATTTATTCTTGCTGTATTCTTCTATTTTATTAGTTCCTTTTCCCCTCTGGCCTTAGACCCCTTTTGTTATTATTTACCCAGTTGCTTGTTTCCCTTAAGATTAGCTGTTCTTTCCCAGCCTTGCTCTTTTGTATAGTTCCTTATGTCCCTACTTTGTCTAGTTAGTGTTCCTCCCAGTTAGTTTAGTGTTTGTTTACTTTTTATCAGTCAGGTGTTTCTTCTGTTCCCTCTAGTTTCTCAGTTTACTTTAGTTAATGGTTATTCCAGATTCTTATGCTTCATTTGGTTATTTATCTTTGCCTGTTTTCCCCCGGGATATGTTAAGTAGTTTAGTATCTTGCCCAGCTCCTCGTGTTCCTGGTTACCCCTGCTAATTAGTGTCACTTATTCCCTCAGTTCCCTGTAGCCTGGTCCACACCTGTTACATGTTTCCTCTGATTACCTGCCTCCCTGTTTCATTCGCCCATAGTCCACTTTCCTCAGCTTATAAGGGCTTTAGTTTTCATTGTTCCCCCCTGGTTCCTTACGTTATCAACGCTTGCTATCTTCCAAAGTTTCTCCTTGTGGTTTGTTTTCTGTTTTGCCTCCTGGACTTGTGCTTTTGGATAACCTGCCTGTACTCTGCCTGCCTGTCTGCCTGCCTTCTGTAAGCCTACCTTCAGTTTCATTATTAAACTTCATCTACTCACCAGGCAGCCTCCTCGCCATGATCTGCATCTTGCTCCTGCCACCAAACCCACAACACTGACAGAGGCTATAGATACAGGTCTTACGGATGACAAGTTTAAATGATATAACTAACACAAAAAATTTTGTTATTCTGTGGGTATGTCCAGGTGTTTTGTTAAACACCGGGGCCTGTATTCATAAAAATTCTAAGTCTAAAAGTAGCTCTTAGTGTTGTCATTTGAAGAAAAATCACCTCAGGCCTTAAGAGAGCTCCTTAAGTGAACAAATGTTAAGAGTAGTGAGGGAAGATGGCAGAAAGACCGAAAGAAAGGAGAGCTATTCTTCATACAATGAACAACAGTGAATTAATAAAACACTACCGGCTCGATCGCGCAGGCATCCTCCCCTTAAACGGTCGAGTAAATGAACACATAAACTTCTATTACAATCATACAATTATTAATATAGAGATAAGATAAACTTTATCAACCCCCTAGGGGGATATTACATAGTTGCAGCAGCAGGACAGGTTAAAGGTGCACCTCTAGTAAGGAAGGAAAAAGAAATAAGAGAAAAAAATAACAAATAACCATGATTAAAACATGAACAAATTTTACAAATTATATAGTACAGAAGAATTTAATTATTATTTACAGACTGAAATAAATATACATAAATACACTCTCTAGATGATATAAAGTACAATAATCTAAGTAGGAAGATGTAAATTATGTAAATTCAAAAGACAACTCTCCGTTGAGAACATTTGAAAGGCTGCACCTTTATTTCTTTTATTCCCCCAAACCACTACCACACTCCCCATCCCAACAACACTAAGCACCACTGGGAACATAGTGCCCTGGCATGCAATACTGGCAACCCTCTCTTCGAAAACCCCCTAAAAAACACACACAAAAAATAGAATAGTTTTCACATGATAAAAGTATGAAACAACCCATAAATAAATTTATTGCACAGTCTTTCATAAAGAGGCTTAAGCAACAAGGCTGTGGATGCTCCCTTCTTTGTTAAACAGTCTGCAAATTGGTCTTTTGTTTGAGACCACAACACCTGATTAACTTTCTTGGTTTGAATCAGTTCTTTGATTGAACTGATTATCAGTGACACAAACTATTGAGAGAGGGTAAGCAGCACTACCAGCATTAAGTTCAGAAAAGTGTGGAAAGAAAATGGCATTATCAATCCCCTCAGACATAGCTAGCACCTCACCTGCAAGTGTCTTTCTGACAATTATTTTAGTTCTTTTTGACTGCCAAGAAATGCGAGAGAATCTTCAATTGTCACCCATTAAAACAATGAGGTGCCCGTCTTGAGTACCCCCATCTCAACTATTGTGATTATGAATCTGAAAATATTATTTAATATTTAATAGTAATACTTTAATAGTTTATCAAATAATATTTCGGTCTGTTAAGGGTTGTCCTGTGAATACCAGCCCAGTAAGACGATGCTATTAGGACAAAGTTGAAAGGTGTGAGCCAAGCTCTGACATTATTGAACAGCATAAACTCTGCACACACATGGAATGAATTCACACTATTTCTTAAAAAAAACAAGAATTTATTAACAAAAAATAAGTCAACTCAAAGTCAAACATATTTCAATCAACAAACTCTTTACTATGCTAAAACAATCCAACTAAACTACCAAGCAGAATTAAAGAATAGGGAAGACTAATGGGTTATGTACAATATAAACAAGTTGATTAAAGATGGTTGAAAACCATGACCAAAAGAGTGATGCAACATTACCATGCAATGTTATTTATGTTTGAGAACCAAGGATTATCTTGAAGAATCTGAAATGAAGTTACGTTAGTCTTGGAACCAACTTAGGCAATAATTGGCATACCTTTAGACAACCATTCACAATGCAAGATCAGATAAAATATTATTTTAATACAATAATGTTTTAAAGAATTTTCTGCTGAATAAAACCAACCTTCTGGATGACTAATTCTCAACGGTGTCTCATTAGCTGCCTTTATTTATTAAATAATATTTAAAGAAATATTATTAAGGAAATAGTAAAATATTCAAGGAAATATTTTGGGAAAGAGCCAAATCCTTCTGGAGAAATGGGGCTGAATGGTGTTTACTTATTAGTTATCAAGTTTAGTAAAATAATGTTTAGGGAACTATTAATTACTAGATTGAAAACAAACAACCTTTTTGGGTAAATATTATCTAGCAGGCAAGCACGTGTTCTTAGCTGTTAGCAGTTAAAGGCAACGAAAGAGGCTGATAGCTTAGCACCAGAATCAAACACACAACTTTAAAAATACCGTCAATAAAAGGGTTAAAATGCATAAGCGCGGACGGTGCATTATGATCAATCTTCTGTGTTAAAATCACCCCTTTAAATAAAGTTTGTCTTAACTTTAAAAACACACAAACACAGAACACAAAACTGAGCATGTCTGCTGCAGAAAGCCTGCTAGCACCAAGATAGCAGAGTTTAACACAAACAAAACCAAACTTCATAAAATGAAAACGTTCAGATCATTTCATCCTAAATCCTTCTCTATTACTCTGCCCAAACACCTAAGCTCATGGACCGTGGTGAGGAAACGTTGTCCGGGGCGACGAGGTTTGAAGAAACATCCACTGTGAACAAATGGTTAGCTTCGGCTTACCTCCGTAGCTGTGGATGAAAGACGGCTCGTTCTGTCCGCCAACCAACTGCACGTACCACAGTGATGCAGTCTCTGCTGTCTTCCTTCCAGACTGGGAGACCGCGTCTCTGCAGGGACTTCTCTGGAACACCGTTTGCTTCTGCTGGCCTCAGAGAGCAAGTCAGGCAATGCTTATACCTTAATTTCCCTTTTTATGAATGAATACCAGGTACACAAACAGTAATTCATCCGCACTTAACTCAGTGCATATGGCCGATGATCGTATGACACCCTTGGATCCAGTTTGAAGAGTTATGTCTGTTTGCCAGCAAAGAGACATTAGCGCTCTATCTCACTGGCCAGCCTCGCACAGAGTCCGGGTGGTAGAGAAAGATTCCATTGGGAAGGTGGGGGTTTTATATGGGCAGTGGCATCATGGGAAGTCCGCTGTTACCCCCCTTCCCCTTCTGAAGTTGTGCTGGAAGTCGGTTAAATGCAATTTGTTTTGAAAGTTCCAGAAAAGTTTGTACCGGAGTTTTAATGTTGAAATCCATGGCTGTGGGTCCCAACAGAACGATTTCCACAAAATGAATGCGTTTAAAATTTCACTAATTTAACATCTTAACAATCTTTAAGTCACAGTTTTTTCAAAGATGTTTAAAATTTAGTGCAGCTGACTTGGCCTTGAGTATACGCACAAATCTGTTTGCTTTATTGATGGACTGTCCTTTAGCCTGTTTGAGACCAGATGCCAAATTACTTGCACCAAACATGACATCAGGCCTGCTCTGTCTCACCTAGTTGGCCTATCTTTGATCTAAGCTTCCCTCTCTCCTCTTCAGTGAGGGGTGAAGCTGACTCTGCTGCTCATGAGGGTAAGGGGTATATGGGCTGCACATTGAATGTATGTCTTTTGGTGTATTTGTACCTTCTTACCCAAAACACTCACATAGGAAAAACTATTGTGAGCTTCACGACCGACATTAAACTTTATTCTGTGGTAGGGTATGTCTCTGAAAACATGCATGATCCACTCCATATGAAATCATCAACATGATAAGCAAGCACATCAGTCACATTCTTACCCTCATCAAGCCAGTAGAAAACTATACGGTCAACCTTAGACATAATACCTCCTGCTTCCATCATGATGTTTTTACTCTGTTATACCAAGCATCAGCTAAGTCATACCCACATTTTCTCAGTTTCCAGAGCATGCCTGCACTATTGGCCTCCAGAGGAGGTTTGATAAAGATGTCTCTAGACAGTTTAATTTCTTGTATGAAGGCATATTTAATGTCTATTGAATGAAGTTCCCATTGTCTTTGACATACCACTGCCACTAGAAGTCTCAGTGACTCTGAGGGGCAGGTAGGTGAGTCTTTTTGTAGCTCAGAAACTTCTCTTGCAACAAGCCTCACTTTTAGTACTAATCCAGTTTCAGTTTGTGTCAGAGTACACGCTCAATGAGTGGAGACACACTTTTGTCCTTTGTCCTCAATTTCTTCAAACACTTTGTTCTGCCTCCAGCTTTTTATCAAATTTTTCTTTGGTTGATCAAATGACTCAAAATTTACAAAAACATTTTCATGTGTATCCGTATATGAAACATATGCCTTAACACGAAGGTCCTTCAACTGTGACAGATTAGCTGATTCATTGTTACCAGCTACCTCTGCAGGCTCAAGCAGCTCCATATTAAACCAGTTCTTGTATTTTCCAGTTGCTTTACCAGCACGCCCCAACACCTTTGCTGTTTGTGAAACACCTTCTGCATTTCTGAATGTCAAAATGTGACCTATCTTTATGTTGGTGTTGCCAGTGTGCTTTTTCTCTGCCTCTTTTGTTTTCACGGTTAGTTTCTCCTATTTCCTCTTTATTGATGTCCACTGTATGTTGTCCTTGATTGTTCTCCTCATCACAGGTAATCGGATGTTTCTCATGTTCATGAGTAGCTGAGTTGGTGCACCCTAACACAAATGCCTCCGTGTCTACAACTGCACCATCGCTGCTAAAATCTCTGCAGACCCCACACACCCTGCACATAAACTGTTTAGAGTTCTGCCTTCAGGCCGACGCTACAGAGCGCTGTTCACAAAAACCAGCCGCCACAGAGACAGTTTCTTCCCCCAGGCTGTTTCTCTGTTGAACATTCAATAAAATACAAAACAACAGCATACAGATGTTGCAAATGCACCTTTTTATTTATATATGTGTATATTGTACATTGTAAATATGTATATTCTGTAGTGCAAAAACAAAAACCAAAGAGCAAAGTGTACCGGAGTCAAATTCCTTGTTTGTATGTACAAACTTGGCAATAAAGCTGATTCTGATTCTGATTCTGATTCTGATCTTGGCCACTGACCACTCCTGATCCTTTCCATTCTGGACAGTCCACTCGTGTGTAAAATAGTTTGTCTCCGGTTTCGTATTGTTCATCTGTGGGACGCAGCTGGTTTTTTTAGTCCTCTTTTTGGACATTCTTCTTCTGTAAAAGCTTTTCTTGCAGCACATAGAGCGGAATTGATAGAGTTAATGTTTGATTATGACCATTGTTTCAGGGGCTGTAAGCAGGTGTTGTCTTATCTTCAATATTATAGTTCTCAGCAATGTCTCTCACTTCTTAATTATAAAGTCACCACCACTGTTGCCAAATAACTTTTGTGGTGGGCCATGCACACTGATCCAATCATGAAAAAAACGTTTGACTATTTCAGAAGACCTCTTGGTGTTCAAGACACTACCAGCACTAAAACATGTGAACTGGTCAATAATGTGTAGGTACCATATCCCAGGTTCAAGCTCATGCAGGTGTACACCAACTGTTTCATTATATGTAGACCCCAGTTGGAAGCCAACAGCAGGTTTTGGTTTGGTCTTACAATATCTCTGACACGCTTCACAGTGGTTTATGATGTTTTTCAGCAGACTGCTGCATTCTGTGTCCATGTTGTCAGAATTACTAAACTTTGTAGTTTGCCTGCAGAGGCACCCAAACTTTTTATGAAGTTTCTTTAAAACTTTAATCTTCTCACTTGTGTTCATCTTGTCTGTCATAGTCAGTATTTCTTCCTCATTAGTAGCTGATATCTGATCTGTGTGAAAAGGACTTTTATTCTCACTGTCCACAATGCTCACACAGTAATGCCCAGTTAGTAAAGTCCAGTTTTATAGACAGGTTGAACATCACTGCACTGTCTTTTTCCATGTCCAGAACTGTCACTGGCCTTTTTTAATGATGTTATACTTAAAAGCAGTGGGGTGTTTGCAGGTGCCACTTCAGTTTCAGTACTACACATTGTTTTGCCAATTTTAGCAGATAATTTTACCTTTTTGATGGAGTATGCTATCTTTCCATCTCTAAACTTGAAGGGCCTGTGACTTTGTGTTTCTGTTTCCTTTATCGTCTTCACACTTTTTTGTTTTAACACAGTACTGTAGCTGTCCAGCCACACTTGTCGTAAGTGTCTCTTATAGCCATAGCTATAGCTATTATACCACACAGCAAATGAAAAGTGTTAAAAGAAGGCCTTATACCACTCCATCCAAGTAAGCAAAGCACCTGTTCTTCCATTCACGGGTAAAAAAAGAACGACCCTCTGTGCCCTTTAAGATGTATTTATCTTATCTTATCTTTAACGGCATTTCCCAGCTTAACAACATATAAACAAACTGTAGCTGTACATAAGTTTCCAGTTACTTGACAGCTGCATCGAGGACTGAAGCCTTCGTATATGGTCTGCGCGATCTACCGCTACGCCATGTGTGACTAGAAGTAATATTAATGTTTTGGAGGGGCTTAACCAGAGTCATGACTTGAATTATCATTTCTTATGAAAAGGACTTTAAAACATTGAAATGTAATGATTTTGAAACCATAACTATAAAGTTTTTAAAACCTCAATTTACCTAACTAGATCATGCCTAATTATTACCATAATTGTCTTTTATGTTTATGTAAAACAAAAGATTAAGATTTTTGTATGCCATTTGGACTGGGATTATTGCATAGGCTCTGGAAAGATCATTCCTATTTACCTTCAGTAAGTCCAATCACTGACAGCCAAAATTGGTGTTTGGAAGCTCCAACGTATCACTCAAAAACCCAAATGGTGGGAAGAAAAATATCTGGTGTGTTTGTATGTCTTAAAATAGACTAAGTAAAGACTTATTACATTTTGGGGGGGTTTTGGGGGTTTATTCAACATTGTTAAGCAACAGTGCACAAGTAAACATAAATATGTTTTTTTCAGCTTGAGCATAATTTATTTTATAAATCTGTAAAACATTTATTACATTGCTTGCACAGATATTAGGTACATTGTGTTTTTAAAAATAATTTTCAGCTTTCAGTCAATCAAAAATGTTAATAAACCCCCAGGATAATATCTCTGTGTGCACAACTATTAGGCAGCTATTAGAGTTCTGCAAATAATATTTCGACACAGACTGTTGAGCAGAATTTATTAATGCCAACTGACTATGTCAAAAGTGTTTAGTAACGGGTGAAAATGGTGTTTAGGGATTCAGTGGGAAATGGCATCTATAACTGAATCTCTAAGCAGTGCATTGATCAATGTGAACTGCGTGATGGGTAGATTCAAAAACAGCAGGAAAGACAGTGACCTCATGGTATTCCAGTGAGGATCCAACTTTTAATCAGTGCTGATACTCATTGATGATCCAGGTTTTTAAATTAGGCAGATCGAACCCTGAAGCAACCCTGCAGCTCACAACATTTAGAGTTCATGTTCTACACTTCCTTTAATAGATTTTTTAACTGACTTTTATGATTTTTATTAAGCACATCTCTCAAGAATAATAATAATTTGTGATAATAAGTATAGCCGGAATCCTTAAATTATATTACCCTAAGAGGAAAACTGGCATCATTACTAGACCTGCATATTTCCTGCTAATACAGGCAGCCTAATTTATATCAGTCTTAAACTCGATTCTTTAATGTTTCCATTAGGTCGGTGATGGCAGCTCAAAAGGACAGACGCAGGGATCGAACCCCATTGGACGAAACCTATGAAGAGAAATACAGCGTCCCTCCTCCTGGAGACACCCTGCCCTGGAACCTGTCCAAACTCCAGAGGGTCAAACGCTCCAAATCTGCCTCAGGAGAGGTCCTGGATCCAGCAGAGAGGGCTGTAATTCGCATCGCAGGTAGGTCAGCCACTAAACAAATGTGTTTGAATGAGAGATAAAGTGCTAGCTAATGAAGTACTTCTGGTAAGCTAATTTATAACTTGTAACACACAATAGACATGCTTTAATCTGCTTTATTTCTTTCTGTGTAGCTTACTTATTTGTTGATTCCCTGTAATTTTTTTCCTCATTCAAAAAAACAATAAAAAGCAATACGAGCTCGTTAGCTCAGAAACTGTTCAGCTTAGTGGACAGAATTTAAAGGCGAAGTAGTATAAAATTTAATTCAGATAAGTTTAGACTTTACCTTAAATTTGTGGGATAATTTGAATTTCATTGAAAAGAAAGTAATCAAAGCAAGCTGTGAAATATTGTTTCTAAAAACATTAACGAAGGCCTTCTTTAGGGCTTGTTTTACACCTGTGTTAATCTATGGGGGAAAGAGGCTGCTATAAAATTTGTGAGAACAGCAAGGTTTCTAATTATGTTAATATTGCAATATTTGCAATTGATTGCCCCCAATTAAAGGCCAGTACAAACTTAGGACATTTTACACTTCACAAGGCAATCTTCATATGTATTTTCCACTGAAGCACATCCACTACACAAGAAAAAGGTTCTGCCCAGACTATGCATCAAGAACAAGCTTCCAGAACTCACACACTGTGAGCAGAATGATGTAGTTTAGTTGGTGCACTTGTTTAGGCCGTTAGTGGCATTTATAGAGCATATTGGGCTTAGATGATTCAATGAACATACAGTAAGCTTTAAAAATATGACCTCTGCTTAATATCTACCTCAACTTGGTAGTCTCTTTGTATTCCAAAGTGCAGAAGTTTTGTTAATTGATTGAAAAGTTTTTGCTTTTTTACAAATGTATTGCTATTTACAAACCTCTAGATAGATGTCGTATACAGGACCATTTCAATTTGACACTCTTTTCAGCGATTGCATGCTTCTTGAAGTCAGGCAAAAGGAAGGAATAAATAAGAAAACATTTTAAATTACTTAAAAATGAGCCCATTTTGTCCAAACATGACATATTAATAATTTAATACACTTTATTTTATTTGTGCTACCTCGATGAGACAGTTGTAATTGGAAGGTTCTATGTCGTCGACGTTTTTTTAAACATAACTATAAACCATAAAAGACTATTCTGTTGACTCAGCAACCTAAAATTAGAACTTGATGACATTTTTGACATTTGATCTTACCATATTTTCAAGTTCATTAAACAGGTTTTTTTATAAATACTATTGTAGTTTAAAGGAAACCACCATTGTTACCCACACTCAGTACAAGTGTGAGTTTGTACCCTTTGTTATGTGGGCAAAATATGAGAATATACATTAAGGGAAGGAAAATCACTAATGGAAATAAGCTATCTTTCAGAAAAGAAAGCCATTTAAGCAATTGGTTGGGAATATGATTAAATCATTTTTAGCTCTAGGACAAACATTTTTTCCAGTCCCAGAAGGTTGCAGCACCGTTGCTGGAATGTGTTGATTGCTTGAGGCTGATGTGTTAGATCCATTTATGAACTCCTTGGTCAGAGTGAACCTCATTTAAAATGCTACTGTAACAATATACCAATGACATAGTTTTAATAAGCAGGGGAAGTCATTCATCATATGGAATATTAATTATCACCTCTAAAACAGGACATGACTTGTATTATTAATATAGCTACCATTTAACAAGTAAATGCAGTTTATGTTATAAATCTTGTTACGATGTCATTGCCAGTACTTGCAATGACATCATCAGCTTCTTACATGATTAAACTCTCCTTTGTTTTTATAACCGTGGTATGGGCCTTGGAGTTGCCAGATCTAAAAAATAAAGTTGGTACATTTACTTATAAAAGTGTAAGAATGTGATTAAATGTTCCACGATTGACACACCACTTAACTCGCTATATAGATAGGTTCTTGAAAACAGAGATTTGATTACTCATTTAAATGCATTATGTGTTAGTAGAGCGGAACAACAAAAGATGTCTAAAATATGTTTACTTCAGCTTACTTTCATATGATATTAAATACTCTGTACTAAATTGTGTGCACTGTGCCTGTTTTTAGCATAGTATCTGCTTGATTGAGTTTGCCTCTGGATTGCTGTTCTTCTGGCTTGGAGGAAGTTTTGACGCCTCTACTAGGTCTTTATGTACATTCTGTAGTTTGTCTCCTCTATGCATCAGGAGGCTGTGTCAGCACCTGTGGGTGAGGCTCAGCCTTTGTAATGGGTTCTGCTGACTGACCAGCTGGATGCTGCAAAACTGTATGTAGATTAGGTTGCGTTGGAAAGATTAAGAAGTGGACTATGCACACCTCTGCTGAATGATAAGGTGGTATAACTGAAGATGCTCTGCAATGTTGGCTTCAGTTGAAGGAATTACAGATTCATAATGTACCACAAACCTTGGATTTATAAATAGTTTTTCTAACTAAATGTCTATACATTCAGACACAGATTTGTTTTAGGTGCTAAAGAACGACAGCAATGACTCCCCATTCTGTACCAAGGTAATATCATCATTGGATCCTTAAGACATCATTGCAGAATTGAAATGCAACGATGCTAAATGAGGATATTGAAATTAAATTACTTACAGTGCCACATTTTGGTTCATTACAGCAACAAACTTCAGTGTATATTATTTGGATTTTATTTAAAAGGAAAATGATACACATTTCTCAATTACTTTTAGGCATGATAATATGTTTTTAAATTAACTATTCTACTGCAGCTCTTGCTATATGTTTAGGACTGTTGTCCTGCTTGGAAGGTGGAGTTCCAACCCAGTCTCAAAGCTTTGGAAGCCTTTAACAAATTTTCTTCATCATTGCCCTGATTTAGCTTCAGCTGCCTTTCAATTAACTTTGACCGGGTTCCCCTTTCCTGCAGAAAAAAAGTATCCCTACAGCATGGTGCTGCCACCACTCCAGCACCGTTTTTACAGTGGGATTCTGTTCAAGGTGATGTGCAGTGTTAGTTTTCAAACCTGAGTGGACTCTTTTTACTAATTAAGTGACTTCTAAAGGTTGCACTGAACTTTATTTAGGGGTATCAGAGAAGAGGGGCGTCTCCATTCTGTACCTTGAATGAATACGTGGAGCTGTAGCAAAATCCAGCTAGGCAGAGTTATGAATTCATATATATCTCTTTTTGGTTAAAAATATACTCTAACTGGGGCATTTTTTAACAGATTTAAATGTCAGGCATCACATATTAAAGTAAAAAGAAATGTTAAACCACTTTAAAAACCTAATTTTTTTAAGCTCAATAGCTCTCCTGTAACGGAGGATTGTTTAAAGAAAAATGACTAATTTGACTAATTTGTAGTAGAAAAATTAAGTGTACTGTTTATTTTTTACATCACTTTGATTGGGAATACAGTTGCATTGATTAATATTAACTATTGAAAAACACTGCCACAAATAGCATGATGATTTATTGTTAACCTGGACCTTTAATAAAATACATTTAGCTTAGAATCTAGTTGTCTTAATAGGGGGCCTGTGAAAAGAATAGAGGTAACTCTTGTATCTGGTTTATAGTGTTCCAGTGCTTTACCACTTAGTTGTATTCTGTCTTTTTGCTGACATATTTATGTTTTTGTTTAAGAAATGCACTGATTATTACTAAAAATGTGATTTTTTTTTTTGCATGTTAAAAAATATGTGTTTTTGCACCTAAATTGCAGACTTGAAAGATATCCAGGTCAGCCAGGTGTTTATCAAACCATAGAGAGGATCTAGTGTTTACAGCATGGCCTTGGGGTCGGTGCAGTAGGACGACAAGATGCCAAAAGTTGTCTTTGATGTTTGGCTGAGGTATGTTTTGTGACATTTTGTTTTGTGTACTGGGAGCGTTTACTGATTTTTTTTATCTTGACTAAATATAAGTGAGACTTCACAACATTTTCAAGACCCATGATGGCAAAGTTTCTTTTAACATTGCTGATCACGGTCTGTTGGTTTAGCTTTTTCAGTCAGTGTTTTAAAGCCTGAAAACACTCATGGCCTTCTGACTACCACTTTTAATACAGTGCTGTGAAAATCTGTCCTTACAAATTAGTTCTGTTTAAGCTTTTACCACACTTAAATATTTATGAAAATAATAAAAAAAAATATATCCAACAAAAGGTAGGTCTCCGGCTTACCAAAATTACTCCCAGAGTGCATCAACAACTTACATGATATTTGTCAAAAACATCTTGATGATTCTTAAAACTTTCAGGAAAGTATTGTGTGGACTGACTAGGTAAAAGTGGAACTTTTTGGAAGGTCTGTATCCTGTTACATCTGCCATAAAACACAGCATCAGAAAAAGAGCATCAAACTAGCACATGGTGGTGCTTTCCTGCTTCAGGTCTGGTTATCTTGTTGTAAATTGTGGAATTCTGCATTCTAAAGACAATATTGAAGGTTAGTGTCTGTCCATCCCGTTTCTGACCGCTCAAGGCTCTATGGTTTTGCAGGACATTAATTCAAACGACTTCAACCTCTGAATGTCTGAATGGCTAAAAAAAATAATAAAGACACATCACAAAAATTAACCATTTGGAGTGGCCTAGTCAAAGTCCAGACTGAAATACAGTTGAGATGCTGTGGCGTGATCTTAAACAGGCCGTACATGCTTGAAAACCCTTCAGTGTTTGTAAATTGAAGTGATTCTCCAAAGAAGAGTGGGCCAACATTCTTCCTGAGGGATATTGAAGACTTATTGCTAGTTATTGCAAATGCTTAATCACAGTTTTAGCCAGCAAGATGCTTCAGTACAAGCAGAAATTTGTTTCTGAAAACCGCATTTTAGATTTGACTCAGGTTATCTTTGTGACGTTTAAATAAGACAAGAAGTAAAAATCAATAAAATCAATTAGGGGGATATACTTTTTCACAGCACTGTAAGGATTTGTCTTTGAATTTGTATGATTACCAATCGCAATCTGCCAAAACTAAGTGTAAAAATCACAATATTAGTGTCATACAATCACAAGTACTTGCACACCTCAGTGGTGTAGCTGACATATTTCTCTTTCAGTTTTCATATTTATAAAAAAAATATCTGGGTTTGTGACAACCTTTGCTTTGCTATTGCTTCATTTCTTTGTTACTACTGTTTATTAGGAAAATTTGGTTTTGTTAAGCAAAGGACGTAGGTTGTTGCTTACTGAGACAGCTTTATAGTTAATTTAAGAAATATACACAGCAAATTGAGCATCATATCATAATCATATAGTTATTTGATTCATTATGGAAAATTGGTATCGGATGATGCAGCAGGATCAGAAATGAACCATAGCCAAATACAACCCACAATGCAATGTTTTCTGTCAAATGAAGTTATTTTGCTCTAATTGAATTGTATTTGCTAAAAGCAGATTATACTTACAGCCATAGTGTGTCTGTTCAGGTCTTGGCTGTTGGATGAGTATCTCCCCTTTAACAGCAAACATCTCCATCGGACACTGCTTAATAATTGATGATGATCACGCTATGATCTGGTCTTGAGAGAATGCTGCACACAGACACTGTCTCACTCACACACACCTATGTGGGAATGAATTATGTTCATGAACAGACCCCTAAATATTTCAACAGTACTATGCGCTATTATGCCACACATTATGAAACTAACTATAAAAATCTTCCACTACCTGTCATGCTTAAATGTGATGGGAAGAAAGACTACTCAAGGCTACTTAAATACAGCAGTAAGTCTTCATGGTTATTTCTTTAACAATTTAGCACATGTAAAGACATAATTTTTCAACCCTTTCTTTTTTTGCAAAATAGCACAAGCTCAGTCAGTTTGGACAGAGAGTGTCTGTAAACATCAATTTTCATCAAAGTCTTGCCACAGATTTCTCAATTTGAGGTGCTGACTTTGACTGAGCCATTGTAACAGATGAATTTGCTTTGATCTAAACCATTGTAGCTTTTATGTTTAGGATTGTTGTTTGCTGGAAGGCGACCCTCTGCCCCAGTCTCAAGATTTTTACAGCCTCTAACAGTTTTTCTTCTAGGCTTGCTCTTTATTTAGCTACATCTTCCTATCAACTCCTTGTTTAGGAAACATATGCCCACAGCATGATGCTGTCACCACTACATTTCACTGTCAGGATAATGTGTTCAGGGTAATGTGTGTTGTCAGTTTTCTGCCACATGTGGCATTTTGCAAGAAGCTCAGAACGTAAACTTTTTGTCTCATAAGCCAGAGCATCTTCTTTTTCTTCTTCTTTTTTTTTCTCAGTTTGCTGTGCCCTACATGGCCCACAGCAAACTGCAAATGGAACTTTCCATGGTTTTCTTTCAACAATGGCTTTCTTCTTGCCACCCTTTCATGAAGGCAGCAAAGCTCTTCTTTCATGGCATGTCAGTTTAGGTGGATGACCATGTTTTGTGGGATGTTCAAAGCGTGGGATATTGTTTTATAACCTGGCTCTGCTTTAATGTTTTCCACAACTTGCCCTCTGACTTGCCTGCTGCATTCCTTGATCATTATGATCCTGTTAGTTCACTTGTGTTCTCTTACCAACTTCTGAGGGCTTTGAAAACAGCTGGATTTATACTGAGATTGAATTACACACAGGTGGACTAAGTAACGTCTAAAGGCATTTGGTTGCACTGGATTTATTCAGATCAAATTAATGGAGGTGGCTAAAAACAACAACAGCAAAAAAACATTTGTAAACCACAATTATTCACTGTATAACATACATTTAAGCTTTTTTGTATCCTTAAGAATTGTGAAGAGGTTCAAGGGGCATGACTACTTTTGGAAAGTACTGTAAGTGTTCATCATCATCATAAGCAGCCTTCATAATAAAGCACAATAAAGCATATTATAAAAAATATATTCAAAGGACCTTTCTCATGCAGCAGTAGCTCATTTGTCCAGCAGGTGGCGATTTCTGCTAAAATAGGCAGGGTGGCCGACTGCATTCATTCTAACAAACCATCACTGCCTTTGGAAAATATGTCACATTTTCCATCCTGTTCTCAAATAGCAGTTACTGCATAGTGAACTGCTTGTGTCCTTGCTCTTACTGAGCTCTGCTTTATTTCAGCAGACAATAGGTTGCTTGCCATTTGGGGAAGCCTTTCATACTGAACTTCTTCATTGCTTCACTTTTACAGACTCGTACTTTGGAGCTTTCGTTATTAAAAAGTATAATGAATTATAAAATGGAGTGCTAAAGCTTAAAAGTTTAAAACTCTGGGAATGAGTCAATACAGATTTGTGTAAAACTAAACAGATTTAAAAGCAGCAGTTTTTTGTTTTTGTTTTGTTTGGCTTATCCAGAAGAGGGAGCCAGGCTGTTTTTGCAATGGTCTTAAATGCCTTGTTTGGCTCTCCCTCGAAGAATACCACCTGATTGCACCACTGTGACGAATGCATCAAACACTTTTTATAGGCATGACCACAGTGGTGTTGAGAAAAGTCAAAAATAGGTCATGGACTAGTTGAAGCAAACACTCATGGTCAGATAAGAAGATCAGACACATCTTATTAGTTTTTCTACATTGGTACAAAGCATATTTTTTAGGTACTTCAAGTGGTTTAAAAAGTTTAATAAGATATCAGGTGGACGCACAATAAATGCTCTTTGCAGGGTTTGTAATCACACAGATCTCTTATGTAATGTAAGGAGTGTGTCTGAAGAACATCAAAGCAGCACAGGCCACTTCAGTTCATCAAAATCTATCTGAGGATAAACTGAGAATGAGAAGGGTATGAATTCATCGCCTAGAAACAAACTATCAGGCGGTCAGTATAAAGGTTCTTAGTGTTTGTGTTTTAACGCACTGTTTTGGAGAAACATATTGTAGTGATCCCTCTCACCGTATGTGCTGTGATTTGTAAAGACTGTTCACTTTCCAACCAAATGCTGTGAAATAATGTCAACAATGTAGATTTTCCTGTTTTGGAAGTCTGGCCAAGTAGATTACCAAATGAAAGGAGGCTGAAGACTGGGACAACAGAATCATATTTAACTGGGAACCTCTGGGGCATGTCTGTTAATAATTGCAATGTTGCAAAATGTTCATGTTTACTGATAGAAAACACAAAGTACTGGGTTTGTTCCAGAATATCATGAAGTTAAAATATACATATATACTTTACAAAACAGATTCATATTAAATATGCAAATTGCAAAGAAATAAATCTTTCAAAATACATTTGTGTAATCAGACACATACAAATGAAGCTGGAATGCAAACAATAACTACTAGTCTGGCTAGTGTCTGCACATTCAGATTGTGTGCTGCAGTGGAACACCCAAACTGAGTGTTAGATCGCTAAATGTCAAAAGGTTGGGTGTGTGCCTTAAAGAATGTACCACAAGCCCCCGTATACACCTGTTGAGCATTGTTGACAGAGATCTGGGACACTCTGCCCATATGAATATACACTGCTCAAAAAAATAAAGGGAATACTCAAATAACACATCCTAGATCTGAATGAATGAGATATTCTCATTGAATACTTTGTTCTGTACAAAGTTGAATGTGCTGACAACAAAATCACACAAAAACCATCAATGGAAATAAAATTTATTAACCAATAGAGGCCTGGATTTGGATTAACACACACAAAATTAAAGTGGAAAAACACACTACAGGCTGATCCAACTTTGATGTAATGTCCTTAAAAAACTCAAAATAAGGCTCAGTATTGTGTGGGGCCCCCCTCCGATGGGCGGGCTGTTAGGTGGCGGATGGCCCCGGGGGATCCCCTTCCCAGACCTGGACTAAAGCATCCCCCACCCCTTGGACAGTCTGTGGTGCAAGGGGTTTGGGTGGTGGAGCGAGACATAAATGCCCCACATGTGCTCAATGGGATTCAGGTCTGGGGAACGGGCGTGCCAGTCCATAGCTTCAATGTCTATTTTGCAGGAACTGCTGAACACTCCAGCCACATGAGGTCTAGCATTGTCCTGCTTGGGAGGAAACCCCCGGGGCCCAAAACCCCCCAGCATAGAGTCTCACAAGGGGTCTGAGGATCTCATCTCGGCACATGGAGGGCCACCCCCCCTTTACGGGACCCACTGCAAATGGTCATGCTGAAGGATTTTTTGCAGGCACAGTTTTCTCCACATTGTCCCCAGACTCTGTCACGTCTGTCACATTTGCTCAGTGTAAACCTGCTTTCATCTGTGAAGAGCACAGGGCGCCAGGGGCGAATTTTACCATCCTGGTGTTCTCTGGCAAATGCCAAAGCGTCCTGCACGGTGTTGGGCTGTGAGCACAACCCCCATTGCGCACGTCGGGGCCCTCATACCATCCACATGGAGTCGGTTTTTTAACCGTTTTGTGCAGACACATGCACATTTGTGGCCTGCTGGAGGTCATTTTGCAGGGCTTCCCCCAGTGCTCCTCCTGTTCCTCCTTTCACAAAGGCGGAGGTACCGGGCCTGCTGCTGGGTTTTTGCCCTCCTACGGCCTCCTCCACGTCTCCTGGTGTTCTGGCCTGTCTCCTGGGAGCGCCTCCAGCTCTGGACACTAAGCTGACAGACACAGAAACCCCTTTTTGCCACAGCTCGCATTGATGTGCCATCCTGGATGAGCTGCACTACCTGAGCCACTTTTGTGGGTTTTAGTCCGTCTCATGCTACCCCAAAATGGGAAAACCACCAACATTTTAAAGTGACCAAAACATCAGCCAGAAAGCATAGGTAGAGCAGTGGTCTGTTCCCCCCCCTGCAGAACCCTCCCTTTATTAGTAGTCTTGCTAATCGCCAAAGATTTCCCCCTGTTGTCTATTCCATTTGCACAACAGCAGCATGAGAAATTGATTGTCAATCAGTGTTGCTTCCTAAGTGGACAGTTTGATTTCACAGAAGTTTGATTTACTTGGAGTTATATTTTGTTGTTTAAGTGTTCCCTTTATTTTTTTGAGCAGTGTATATGTTTGTAGCATCTTTGTGACTTTTAATTTCTCTTAGTAAGATTCACAGATCATTGGGGCTTTTAGCTTTACTACAAAAACACTCGCTGACCTTAGTGCTGTATTGAGATCTGGCTTTATATAAGATCATAGGAAGTTAGTTTAATAAAGCTAGTCTCCCAGAAAACTCCTAGGTGTCTTAAATTGAACATGGTTTAGCAGAAACCTATGCCAGAGACTGTATATAGCATGTGATGTATTACAGGTTTACTCAGTGCAGTTGCCGCTCACTATTTCAAACAACTAGTTCTGATGTCACAGAGTGAACTTAGTAACTTTGCCTTTGGCTTCCTCCATGTAGGCATGGGATCACGATATAACATTTAGTCAAAATACCACGGTTTTACAGTGTCATGGTATTTACATAGAAATTTGAGACAAAAATGTCATGTGATCTGACTGCTTTTACTTAAAACAGAAAAGCAGTGAAATTCCTTTTGATGTTAAAGTAATATAACATTTTTGTGTATTGCAGTTGTGAAAATATATTTTAAACATTTATGTATTATTATTCTGCTATTTAAAAATAAGCAAAAATTAGCAGACTTAAGCAAAAATTTTAACTCCTGTGAATTTTAGCAGTAGTTTTCCATTAATGTTGCTTATTGCTCAGAACATCATACGATTTTTGCCATTCTGCTTTTCATAGAGTAATACTGGGAGTCTAAGAAGCTAATGTTAGTTGGTTAGCTTTTGGCTTAGGTAGCTAACCTGCAGTCAGCTGCTTTACAGCATAGCTTTCCAACTGTAGTTCTAAAACAGTATTACCTTTTTTAAAAGAGTAATAAGTGGTGCTACTTTAATTTCCACACCATCGCTATGTTATATTATATATTTTTTTATTATAACAGGCTACCCCCAAACTAATGCCTTCAGAACAGATCATTTCTGCAAAAAATCAGGGACTGTCTGTGTTTTTGCAATCTTAAATATTTCCCAACAACTAAACCTGTCTTTCTTGTTAGATAGAAAAGTGTGTTGGGTTTCTTTCAGCCAGCTACCTAGCAGCGTGCAGCAAAAGCTCAGAGACAAACAGTTCTGCGTTACTCTTTAAACTCTGGTCACGCTAACACTTTCTGTGAAAACTGATTATAAGGATTTCGATCCAGAGGGACAGTATGACATAACATTTTTTCGGTTTTGAAACTGTAACTGTTTAAACCTTGCATCCCAAATTCAAATTGAAAGCTAATTCTAAAAATGTATATCCTTTAATTATGTTTTATAAACAAAATGGTGAAGGTCTGTGAAGTCTAAAACCGCTGCAGAAAATAACAAACCCTCCGTATGTGGTGGTGAACTATCCCTTTGTATTGAGTTTAAATATGCAGAGGCACACGTGCTTCTACAGCAGCAATAACACAGGGAGTTTAGAGAGGACTTATCATGTTTCCTGTCAGGAAAGTCTCCTGACTGATGTCATTTTGGCCCAGGCCAAAGAAATGACTGATAGTGAGGCTTTGCAGGGATTTTCCTATTCCTACATCAGATCTCTTCTGTTGTGCCAATGTTTCCTATGCTAAGCGGCATGGAAATCGAACAGGGTGGATTGCTCACTCAGTGTCAACATTTTAGAACACTAAGAAGACTTAACAAGACCTCATTCGATATCTCTGTTTGCTCAGATGTTATTGCTGTTTGCAATCATCCTGTTATTAGGCATATATACTGCTTCTGAGTACACTGATATTAATTTTGCATCTTGTTTATAACTAAGACATTTTATCTTGTTTTTTTTCTGTCACTGACTTGACAAATTGAAACCTACAGTCTGTTGAATATTTAGTAGTTGCCCCAAACCTTGATCTTAGTGGAGGATGTCTAGGTCATGTCTGGAAGTGCCTGTGAATGTATTCATGGTGCTGCACGAGTCAGTTTTCTCAGAGTGGCTAAGACAAGTACCAGCTGGAGTGTTTTACTCTAGCATAGGCAGGATGGACGTTTTCCAAGGTCTAAGGCCAAGACCAGGGGAAATGAAATGGAATTTCAGCAGTAGTATTTTAGCATCTAGAATGCCAGTATTCTGATTCCTGTACATTTGTCAGTAATTGAGAAGCTTTTACTTGATAATTCCAGAGTATCAGCCCTACCCTATTGTTTTATTAAATATCGTGTGTTCTTTGGGTTATTCCTAAATAATGTTTTATATATTGTCACATTTCATGCTTAGAAACCATTCCCATAACCACCAATATCTGATGGGGAAATCATTAATAAATAAATCTTCACAGAACCATTTCTATCATTGATATGTGAATGTTGTGTTAAAGTTTTTTTAGGGCAGGCCTGAAATCTCAGTGGCATGTTCTGGTCTAGATTTATTAGGCAGGCAAATAAGCTTCTTTATAATACTGCTATTCTAAATGGAGTTATCGCAGTACATTAGCTGGCAACTAGCTGGCCTGCTTGCTAGCAAGCTGGATGCTAAAACATGTAGAAATTATGTTAATTCCTTAAGCTAATAGTGAGTTTTAGAATGTTTTATAATTGGTCCATGTTGTATTAGGTTTGAGTTTAAATGCTTTGGAGAGATGGTGTACCTAAACAGGAAATTAGCTTGTCTATGTGCACAAGCTCATTCTGTGAATGAAAGGGATTCTATTTAAGACTCAGGTTGTCTTAAATAGATGTAAAAAGGAAGTAGTTCTTGAGCTGCGCTGTTTTGATGACTCATTCAACTAATAAAGACTACAGCCTCATACTGGCATGCAATTAAATGGATATTTGAAGGTTTTTGTCATGAGTCTTGTGATTATGAATATATTACTTAATATTTATTATTAATACTTTAATATTTTATTGAATAATATTTCGGTCTGTTAAGGGTTGTCCTGTGAATACCAGACCAATACGGCGGTGGTATTAGGGCAAAATTGAAAGGGATGAGCCAAGCTCTGACATTATTGAACAGCAAAACTCTGCACACACAGAATGAATTCACACAATTTCTTAAAATACAAGAATTTATTAACAAAAATAGGTCAACTCCAAGTCAAACATATTTCAATCAACAAACTCTTTACTCTGCTAAAACAACCCAACTAAACTACCAAGCAGAATGAAGAATAAGGAAGACTAATGGGCTATGTACAATATAAACAAGTATATCAAAGATGGTTGAAAACCATGACCAAAAGAGTGATGCAATATTACCATGCAATGTTTATGTTTGAGAACCAAGGATTATCTTGAAGAATCTGGAAGTGAAGTTAAGTTAGTCTTGGAACTAACTTAGGCAATAATTGGTATACCTTTAGACAACCATTCACAATGCAAGATCAGATAAAACATTATTTTAATAAAATAATATTTTAAAGAATGATTTGCTAAGTAAACCCACCTTTCTGGATGACCAATTCTCAACGGTGTTTAATTAACTGCCTTTATTTATTTAAATAATTTTATGGAAATATTATTTTGAATAAGAACCAAACCATAATGTCTTAATGGTGTTTAATTAGTTATCACGTTTAGTAAAATAATATTTAAGGAAATAGTACTTCCTATATTGGAAACTAACAACCTTTCTGGGTAAATGATCTTCAGCTGACTCATAAAGTGGGCGAGCATGTGTTCTCAGCTGTTAGCGGTTGAGCTAACAAAAGAACCTCATAGCTTGTCATGAGAATCAAACACATACCTTAAAATACCACTAATAAAAGGGTTGAAATGCATAAGTGTGAACGGCAGGTTATGGGCAATCGTTTGTGTTTAGAAACCACCCTTGAAATAAAGTTTGTCTTAACTTTATAAAAAGTCTGCTAGTCTGCTAGCACTTACTGTAGCTGAGTTTGTCAACAAAAACAAATGTCATTATACGAACGTTATTTCGATTATTTACCTCTAAACTAATCTTCTCTGCCCAAACATCATCTCTTACATAAACCGTGTTTAGGTGAAGTTGTCCTGGGCATTGAGGAAAAACATCCACTTGTGGGTAAACAAAGGGTTAACTTGCAGCTGACCCCTGTAGCGGTGGAAAAGGCTTTTAGCTGGCCCGGCCGAACTGTACAATAAGAGAACGTTCGGCTCCTTGAGTGGCCGTGATGCGGCGGAGTAGCTCTCGCTACGATGCGGTCCCGGCCTTCTTTTCCAGGCTGTGGGGAAATCTGCTTCGATTAGGGCTGCTTCTGGAGGCCTCAGAAGAAAAGCCAAGTCACGCTTGTGTTATTACACCCTTTATGTGAAAGACTGCCGGATACTCGAACAGCAAATCATTACTTAACTTTGTTGCATGTGATCGTAGTCACTCTGGATCCAAGTTGAAGAGTTATGTCTGCTTGCCAGCAGGGAGACATAAGCTGTCTCTCCTTCCAGCTCCGCTGGGGACCTGTGTGGAAGAGGTCTGTTTGTTGGAACGCAGGGTTTTTATTCAAACAGTGACATCATGGGAAGTCCGCTGTTACTCCCTTCTTGTTCCTGTTCCTGGCTGTGCTGGAAGTACATTAATGCGATTTATTTTGAAAGTTCCAGAAAAGTTCTTACTGGCCTTTAATGTTGTAACCCATGGCTGGGGTCCCAACAGCCTGAACAGAGATTCTTTAAAATCTGTCAGAACAAGTACTGCAGGTACGAATTTATGCGTTTCGTATAAGAAAAAAGTCAGACACTAAACGACTAAAGCTGCAACAGTATGGAATAGCAAATAGGTAAAATGACAAGAAATAATAAATAAATAAATAAATAAATAAATAAATATTGTTTTGGATGGTTTTCAAATATTTTGGTTGCATTGGAACTTATCTATTTTGAAATTTAGAGCAGTCTAGTTTGTTAAAGTAATGTTATGTAATCTGACATTGTGTTCTGCTATGATGGATGACAACCTGATGGCTTGTTTGTTTATTCCGCACTGTTGTTATCAACACCAACATTATGTCACATAGTTACTTATTATTTTAGAAGAATCTTACACTTAAAAAAGTCCCTCCCAGACTAATAGAATTGAAGAGTTATTGGACAGTATTCTGCTGCTGTCTCATTACCTTTGGTGCTGTGTTGGTGCTGTACCAGCAGAACCCCTAAGAGTGAAAGACTGCCGCTCCAGCATGTGTGTCTTTAAAAGGTGGGGCTTCACATTTATATACGTATTCCTGACTCAGACAGTGGGAGGGTATGGAGGAAAAGAAGGGTGGGGTAATTGTGAGGGGTCGGGGGTGTGGGAGTGGCATTGGGCTGCTGAGTGAAGTTAGGAGCTGTGGAGGTTTCACTCAGCTGAGAGAGAAGGGAAAGGACAGCACAGGCTGTTTACCGCTCATTTAAAAAACCCTGCTGAAAGATAGAGGAGGAGGCAGAGAACAAGGAGGTGTAAACTGCAGCATGGCCATGTACGAACCTGCCTACCTGCCTCCCAACGCTGAGGAGCAGGACTTCATTCAAGCCTATGAAAATGTCAGAGAGAAATACAAAGGTGGGAGCCTGCGCTTGCATTAGAGTGATGACAACTTAAGTATATCTCCATGTAAATGATGGAAAGGATGTCTTAACATTTGTGTTTTTCTGGGAAGTCTGGGGTCAAGGGTGTTGGTCTATTTTTGGTGTTTCTGAATCCACACAGGTGCAAACAAATGACTACAAACACACCTTACTGACACTAATGCCTGTGTGTATGAAAGTGTTTGTGTGTGGAACAAAGGGGCAGTCACGCATGCTGCATCTCTTGGCTGCTGAGTGCTTTATTGATTGGGGCACATGTTTGCTGTCACTCTTTTACTCTGCCTGTGGGAGCGCATTATTGCTGAAGTCCAGTGGATTTACAGGAGTGCTTTACTTTGAAGTGTAAACGTTACAGTCAGCCCAGTGTGTCGACCTCTGACCTCAGTATGAAAAGGGCTTAGCTGAAGTCTGGGGGCTGCTAAACTATCCAGGCACAGCAAGGATATTAACAGGTGTTGCTGAGCAGGGTTTGCTTTTCTTCTCAAGTTTAAATCCTGTTTTATACCAAAGTTAGCTGCTGGGCATTGCTTCACTAAATTACTTTACATAGTTTCCTCTATGGAAATCTTCATGCACTTTAGAAAAAAATAAAGGTAAATTGGAGATTTGAAGATGAATTAGAGGAAAATTCACAGCCATACATGGATCATATTCCTTCACACATCTCTGAGCTCACCTTTCCTTTTCACTTTCTTTTTTTTTTTGAAAATGTCAGCATCTTCTGGGTACTTTTATTTCAAAGCCTAGTTGGCATTCCTGTACATGCCTTCCTCAAATGTTTGTATTTGCTCACTTTCTCTTTCATTTAAGTTTTTCCCTACTCTGCATTCAAATACTTGAAATTAAGGAAATCTTTGGCCCTGTTCTTCTTTATATGCTTTAAAAAGGTGTCACCTGTGATTGTGTGGCCTACTGTTCATTAAATGCTGGTCAGTTTGACATTTCTGACACATTTAAATAATCACCAAAAGACATTGGTGATTTCTAAGTTGTCATTTTATTAAGTGTTTCTCTTAGTTTTTGCTGCTAATCTGTGTACTAAGGGATGATAAGAAACAGGAGCTGCCTTTGTAGCAGGTGTTTATGTTCCATGTTCCTCTGTGTTCCTTTCTTGATAGTGTCTGTGCTCTGCTAAGGTCCAGCTGTCCTTATTAAGGCACACAGATGACACAGCCAGTTGGAAAGCTTTCTGATTCTTGTCATGCTTCATCTCTTGATTCAGAGTGTGTTTCATATGTTCGTATGTGTAAGGCTTTAGGGGGCTGTTGTCAAGGAATAACGTCTAGAGTATGCCATTGCTGCATACATTCTGTCAGTGTTCATGCACTCTTCATAAATGTGCAAGATAAGGCTTTTGATTTACAAAAATTTTAAGGCAGTCCCATCAGTTTGTCTGAGTTGATGCTCACCTGTATCTCAACATAATGGCGGCAGTGACTTGCAAAAGCGAACATTTCCACATTTTGTTACATTGCAGTCTATGGATTTCATGGGATAACACCTACACAAAGTCTGGTATAGAAGTCATACATGATCAAAAAAATCTTGCGCATAAAAAATTTAAAAGATAATCTGTGGACAGCAGTTTTCAGTCTGTGGCAACAGATTCTCAGTTGGACTTAAATTTATACTGGGTCATTCTGACGCAAAATGCTTTGATCTAAACTATTCCATTGTAGCTCTGGCTCACAGTTAACACTTGTGATCCTGCCAAAAGCTCAATGTCTGCCTCAGTCTCAAGTCTTTGCTGGCTCTAACAGATTTTCTTTCAGGATTAATGTGTATGTAGCTGTTTTCATCTTTGAATCAACTCTGACCAGCTTCATGGTTTCTGGGTGGATGTTTGTTGCTGCTTTAGGGAAGTTTTCCCTTTTAATTAATAAATGTTTAGATAGTTATAATAAACAATAGTGTTAGATGTGTCTTTTATATTCCTTTCATAATCTCAGACTGAGAAAAAGCATCCTGCTATCATGATTCTGCCACCACTATGCCTAACTGTGGGGATGGTGTTTTCAGGGAGAAGGGATGGTGTTTTGCAGGCCAGTTAACTTTTTAGCAATGCTCCAACATCTGGAGCCTTACGATATATTATCAACGAACACTCGTCAAATGTCAACTTTAACACACATTAGATGGGGTTATGATTACTTTTGTATGGCACTAAAACTCTACACTATAAACTCTCCCTGGTATACAATCTTTTTTTTTTCTAAAAATAAAGGAAGGTTAACCTTTCCACGTTTTTAAGCTCCATATTTATTCTCTGTCATGCTTAGTTAGATAGGGTAAAGAAAAAGTTTTCACCCAATGTAAAAACTGATGTGAGAGAAATTAAATGTTTTGTCTGACTGCTTAATGTTTAAACATTTCGATGTCTAGATTATCCGCAGCTTACAAGTCTACGCTGATATCATGTAAAAACCCTTACTGGATGTTAGAAAGCTGTTTCATGGTATCTTCAAAATGCTACCATGCAAAGATGTGATTTGCCTATGTAACTACTGTGTCCCTCCTGATACATCACACAGGTGTGCATGTGAGCCTACTGATGCTCTGAGTATATTCTTTGTTGTAGCCAAGTCTTCTCATTGGCATATTCGTGTTTCTATGTTTCCCCTACATGCCGCAGCAGATCCATACCAAGGAAGATTTAACTACTTATCCATCCTTGCTTTGTGTGATGGAGTATGTGGTTTTCAGTTTTTTACATAGTGAAATGATACGTGGTTCTTTAAATATTGTCTTTAAACTCCTAAAGGGAACATTTTGTTTTCTACCTGTCCCATGTTTCTATTAAAAAGGCTTACCAACGCACATTTATGTTGAAGATAAAGCAACTCTAACACGTTGCAAAAGTTTTTAAAATTGCGAATGTTTCAACCCAAACGTCACTATACACTGCTCAAAAAAAATAAAGGGAACACTCAAATAACACATCCTAGATCTGAATAAATGAGATATTCTCATTGAATACTTTGTTCTGTACAAAGTTGAATGTGCTGAAAACAAAATCACACAAAAACCATCAATGGAAATAAAATTTATTAACCAATGGAGGCCTGGATTTGGAGTCACACACAAAATTAAAGTGGAAAAACACACTATAGGCTGATCCAACTTTGATGTAATGTCCTTAAAACAAGTCAAAATGAGGCTCAGTATTGTGTGTGGCCTCCACGTGCCTGTATGACCTCTCTACAACGTCTGCGCATGCTCCTGATGAGACGGCGGATGGTCTCCTGAGGGATCTCCTCCCAGACCTGGACTAAAGCATCCGCCAACTCCTGGACAGTCTGTGGTGCAACGTGACGTTGGTGGATGGAGCGAGACATGATGTCCCACATGTGCTCAATCGGATTCAGGTCTGGAGAACGGGCGGACCCGTCCATAGCTTCAATGTCTTCATCTTGCAGGAACTGCTGACACACTCCAGCCACATGAGGTCTAACATTGTCCTGCATTAGGAGGAACCCAGGGCGAGCACATGGAGGGCCGTATGGCCCTCCAAAGAAATCCCACCCCACACCATTACTGATCCACTGCCAAACCGGCCATGCTGAAGGATGTTGCAGGCAGCAGATCGCTCTCCACGGTGTCTCCAGACTCTGTCACGTCTGTCTCATGTGCTCAGTGTGAACCTGCTTTCATCTGTGAAGAGCACAGGGCGCCAGTGGTGAATTTGCCAATTCTGGTGTTCTCTGGCAAATGCCAAGCGTCCTGCACGGTGTTGGGCTGTGAGCACAACCCCCATTTGTGGACGTTGGGCCCTCATACCATCCTCATGGAGTCGGTTTCTAACAGTTTGTGCAGACACATTCACATTTGTGGCCTGCTGGAGGTCATTTTGCAGGGTTTTGGCCGTCCTCCTGTTCCTCCTTGCACAAAGGTGGAGGTAGCGGTCCTGCTGCTGGGTTGTTGCCCTCCTACAGCCTCCTCCACGTCTCCTGGTGTACTGGCCTGTCTCCTGGTAGTGCCTCCAGGCTCTGGGCACTACGCTGACAGACACAGCAAACCTTCTTGCCACTGCTCGCATTGATGTGCCATCCTGGATGAGCTGCACTACCTGAGCCACTTGTGTGGGTTGTAGAGTCCGTTTTCTGGGTCCCCATGAGTGTGAAAAAACAACCCCCAAAACATTCAAAAGTGACCAAAAACCATCAGCCAGAAAAGCATAGGTACTGAGAAGTGGTCTGCGGTCCCCCACCTGCAGAAAACCCCTCCTTTTATTGAGTGTGGCTAATCGCCCAAAAAATTTTTCCCTGTTGTCTATTCCATTTGGCACAACAGCAGGTGAAAAATTGATTGTCAATCAGTGTTGCTTCCTAAGTGGACAGTTTGATTTCCCAGAAGTTTGATTTACTTGGAGTTATTTTGTGTTGTTTAAGTGTTCCGTTTATTTTTTTGAGCAGTGTATTTTGTTGGGATTTTATATGATAGACCAACACAAAGTATCACTTAGTTGAGAAAGTGGAAGGACAAAGGGTAGAGTGTGACTTTGTATTACTCAGACACCCCTAAATAAAATATATTGCAATCAATTGCAGCTATTCTGTGAAGGCTTCAGATCTTTATTAGATAATATTAGTAAACAGACATCATAAACAACTAAGGAAAATAATTGACAGGTCAGGGATAAAACTTTAGTGAAATCCAAGAATGTTTAGTTTATAAAACAATATCCTAAGCTTTAAACATTTAGTGCAGTCCTGTTCAGTTCATTATCTGAAAATGGAGAGAGTATGGCATAATTGCACCCTTACCAGGAAAAAAAAATTTTTTGGGGGAAAACCCCATTTTGGCATTAAAAAAAATGGGAAAAAGGCCCTTAAAAAAAATTCAAAAAGAAAAATGGCAAGGGAAAAAAAAAGGGGGGGGGGGAACCCCAAAAAAAAAAAACCCCCCAAAAATTGAAAGAAAAAAAACCCCCCGGGGGGCCCCAAAGGGAAAAATAACCAAAAAAAAATGGGCCCCCTTTTAAAAAATTCCTTTGGCCTAGGAAAAAAGGGGGCCCTTTGATTTTTTAATTTTTAGAAAAAAACCTTTGGGAAAACCCAAAAAGCTTTGTTTACATTGTTAACCCAAAAAAAAAAAAATAAAACCCTTTAAACCCCTCAGTGGATTTTTGGGAGGTTTATGTGTGGGGGTTTTTGGGATAAATTTGCAAACAGGGAAGGGTGGTTAGAGTTATGGGGAAAATAAATGGGGGAAAAAGATAAGGGCAGGAACAACAAAAGAAAGGCTGTAAAAAACTTAACTTAGGGAATGGTTCAACCCCTTCCCAAAATGACACTGGGGAAAAAAAACAGCGCAAACGCTATAAAAATAAAATTTAGTTTAAAGCCTTTTTTAAATGTTACATGGTACTTTTTTTTGGGGGGCCCAAAACTTTGAGCTAAGGGTTTTGGGGGCAACTTGGGAAATTATTTTCAGAAAATTTTTGGGGGGAAAGGGTTTTAAAGAAAACCCCAAAGGGGAACGGGGTGTTTTTCCGAAAAAGGGGGGCCCTTTTACATAAACGGTTTAATTACAAAAAGGGAGGCCCCCAAATTTTTTGATTTCGGGGGGGTTTTTGGGAAAAACGGTTTTTCCTTTTCAAGGGGGGGGCCCCCCAGTTAAAAACCAAAAAAACCCCGATGGGGGGTTAAAAATGGGTGCAAAAAAGGAAAAGGTATTTTGGGGGGGTTTCCCGGGAGGGGGGTGGGTTTTTTGGAATTTTTAATTCCAAAAATTAACAGCCCACAAAGACGGGTTTAAAAAATAAAATTTTAAAAATATATTTAAAATAAATAAAATAAATAATTAAGGGGAACAATGGGGGGAAACAAACAACTGGGGATTTTTGTGTGGGGGGGTTTCAAAGGCTAAAATTGGGAAAGCCTGGGGACCCCTTAAAGGGTTGAACTTGCCCAGTAAGGGCCCGAGGTTGGTGGAAAAGGTTAAAATTTTGGCAGGGGGGAAGACCACAAATTTTGCCCCCCCAAAAATTGGAAAAAGGGGACACAAAAATTTGGGTGCTTAAACCAAGGGGGGTTCAAAAAGGGGGACAAAAGTTGGGGGGGCAAATCTTATTTGGCACATCCCGGGGGGGCAAGGAACCCGCCCAAAGGGGCTTTTGTGGGTGGATATCAAAAAGCCAAAACCGGGTTTCCAAAAGGGGAAAATTCAAAATACCAACAAAGAAGCGACCAAAACCCCATCCCAACCAAGGGATTAACTGATGGACCCCCCAAAGGGGGGAAAAGGGGGAAAGTGAAAATAAAGGGATGTTGGTGGGCGGAAAAAACCCGGGGGTTGTAAAAAAAAAAAAACCCCCTTTAACCAAACGGCTGCCCAAATTTTGCCCGGGGCAGGAATTAAAATTTTTGGGGGGGAAACCCCATTCTGGTTTTTCCAACCAAAATTTTTCCGGGCCGGGGGGGCTCCAACCCGGCGTCCCCAAAAAAAAACCGGGCCCGGGGGGGTTTGGGGGCCAAAATTTGGACTAAACGGGGGAAATTTTCCCAAACCCTCGGGTTTAATTGGTGGCCAAAAGGGAAGGGGGGCAAATCTTTGGGGGGGTGGGAAAAAATTTGAAAAACCCTGTAATTGTTTTTTGGGGGGAAAATCCCCCAACCTTTAACCCCGGGTTTTCCCACCACCCCCGGGGTGGAGAAGGGGGGGCCCAAAGGGAAAGGGGGGGGGGGTTACCCCAAAAACCCATTGGGGGACCCTTTTGGAAATTTTCCCAGGGGGTGGGGAAAACATGGGGGAGTTGGGGGGGTCAGTTAAGGGGGGGAGCCATAAACAATGGGCCATTTGGCCCCAAAAAAAATTTGTGGGGTAAAAAGGGGTTGGGGGGTTTCACGCAAAAGGAAAAACCCAACCTTTTTTGAGGAACCCTGGCATCCCAAAGGGGCCCAAAAATTGTATCCGAAAAACGGTGCCGTGTATCAAGGGTGACAATGCCACAAAACACCAGCAAGGACTTTGGGGAAAGATTGGGGTTGATAAAAATGAAATGAAGTTGGGAAAAATTCCCAGGTGCCAAAAGTCAAAAGGAAACTAAAATTATTGACCCACTTTGGGTTTTTTTTGGGGGGAGCGAAATCAGGAAACGTTTTTCCTCCCCCCGTAAACCTGTGACCTTGGGCCCCTACCTGCAAAAAAGAAAAGGCTTTTAAAATTTCCCCCCTACCAAAGGTTTCAGGGTTGTATTAGGGGCAAAATTTTTCCCAAAGGACAATTTTTACGGCTGATTTGGGCCCGCAAAAAGGGAAGGCCCTTCAACCCTACTAAAAAAATTATTGTGGTCTAAAAAAAAGGGCTTTCAGTTTCCCTTGTCCAACCCGGGAAGGAATTTTTTTATAAAAATTATTCTATATTAAAATATAATTATTAAATTTATAAAATAGATTAATTTTTAAATTTTATATTAATATATAGATAGAAAAGAAGATAGATATAATATTTGATATAAAATTTTAGATTTTTAGATATAGATATTATATAATATATATAAAATATATATATATATTATAATATATAGATATAATAAGATATATAAATAGATATAGATATAGATGAATAGATTATATAATATATATAAGAATATTTATATAATATAAGATATAGATAGATTAGATATAGGGTTAATAAAAGATATTAAAAATATTAGATAAGAAAATAAAATATAGATATAATATAGGGTATATATAAATTTATATATATATTTTATATATATATATAAATAAAAACTAGATAATATTAAATTTTATATATTTTAAAATTTTATATTAAAATATATAGATAGATATAGTATATTAATTATAGATTTTAATATATTAAGATTTTTATAGATATATAGATATTTTGATATAGATAATATATAAATTATAGATATTATATATATATAAAATAAGATATATAAAAGATATATAAAATATATATAAAATATTATATATAATAGATTTTAAAATAAAAATAAAAATATATATTAAAATATGACAAAAATATAAAAATATATGTATATAGATATATAGATATATAGATATATAGATATATGTATATAGATATATAGATATATATATATCTATATATATATAGATATATATATATATGTATATATGTATATATATATATATATAATATATTCAGCAACTAATCTTTCAATGATACAGCCCAGAACTAAAAGTCAGACTAGATTAGACATCACACATATTTTCCAAATGATTTAAGGCACAATTATAGTTTATCAGGGAGGCTTGTCTAGGGTTACTCACTGCTGCCTCATTGCCTGCTCTGAAGTGTAACCGGCTGGACGGTTAAGGCTTGGCTGTCTTACTGCTGTCCTCTAACAATTTGTACCAGCAGCTGATGCTGATGTTACTGGGCTACTTTAGCAGGGAATTACCCTGATCATGGTGGGGGTACTTTTCAACATGCACAGCCACAGCTAATACCTATAGTCTGTCTAAATATAGTTGCAGCTGTGTTCAGTTCCCCAATTAAACAGTAATTTTTGTTGTTATAATGAATCTTAGCTGAAGAAGTCATACTTTATTAAAGTGTAACTGTCAGATACTTTATATGTATAGAAAATAAGATTTTTATCATAGAGTATAATTAGGACCTATCATCTCTATAGTTGTAGCCTGTTACTGGCATCATGTGGATTTTTCTTTATCAATGCAGTGTATTCTGCTTCCATTTTGTGTTACTATGAACATATGAGCTGCAGAGTACTGTACGAAGTGGTTTTTGACACTCATAAGTAATGAGGCAGCTCCTCACAAAGACGTGCCAACTATGCATGTGTACTTTTCTTTAGGTCATGAATTAAAAACAGATTGTTGGTGTCTGTTGCCTTAAAGCTATTTAAGGAAACACAGACAACAGTGAGATATTTCCATTTATTTATTATGTTGCTGCTATCTATATAGAATATAAATGCATGCCACAATTTTTTGCATTTTTAAAATTGCTCATATTTAATGTCTTGGCCTTTCACATGTATTAAATGTTTTGAGCTGGCTGACTGCCAGAGGCTGAGAAGTATTCAGACATCATACCAAGAAGAGCCCTTGAAAAGGGAGTTAACTCCACTAACGAGTGTGTGTACATATTTTTAATTCTTTTATTTTACTTTTAACTAACGTTTACTTCTACTTTGCCAATGTCATTTTTTTAGTCGTGGTTCAAATCTTGCCTTTATGTTACTAACATGTCATGATCCCTAATAGGATGTAACAATATATTCAGCTCACATAGACATGACGATTCACAACATTGAGCTTACAAGAATGCAATGAGATTTTAGCTGTTTTTTTTTGCAAACATAGTAAAGGCTTTAATTACTATATCTGTTCTTAAGAATCTGTAATTGGTGGTGGATATTTGAGTTCAGGTTTGAACCATCTCTATATTATGCTTTTTATGATTATCTTATTCTAATTGCTATGGGGGACAGACTGCACTTTGATAAAAAAAAAAATATTATGGCTGTTTAGGATTGTTCTTTGTGCAGTTTTTTTGTGTAACCCAGATGTCATATTACATAGCCTTTAGTCATGAAATATGGCAGAAGATGTCCCTTTCTGTTTGTCTGGTTGTTGCTTTTTGATTGTTTTGCCGTTCAAAAGTGTAGAAAATGGTTATCTCAGCCTATTCTGCTGTGGATTTGAAACAAGCTGTCAGGTTTAATCTACATCTGCAGCAACAATACAGTTGAGAACAGACTAGTGTTGCTTCCAGGTTGTTCTGGGTGGATGTTTGATTTTTAGGATGTTTTTGGCTGTTTTAAGTAAGTTTTCCCTTTAATTAATAAATGTTTAGATAGTTATATTAAACAATGGTGTTAGATCTGTCTTTTATATTCCTTTCATAAACTCAGACTGAATGGTTAGACTTCAGGAAATGTTCATTCCGGACATAGATATTAACGGATGTTTCTTATATTATTCAGTTTCAAAAACAAGGTGTGATGCTTCATTCATGGTTTGTTAGTGTGTTCTAATTGTGTCTTGTTTAAAGCTATCCTCTCTTATTTGATTTCAACTCTAGCAAAACTCTGGCAAATTTCTCATGGATACTGATGACTTTGTATGTTTATGTGTTTATAAACAATTACATGAAGGTTTTGGATCTTTTCTCTCAACTGCAGTCCAGTCAAATGGGGACATTTTGAGGTTTTTAATGCTCAGCAGTACCTGCTATGCAAACTAGAAATGAACAGCCTCGCGAATGGCACTTTCCAGACACTGTGTTTCAAATTGAGATAAAGCACCACAGCTGGCACCTGTCAGGTCTAGCTCAATGAATCATGTGGGTTAGGCTTTGTGCTGTAACAGCTGATAGAGTTTGGAACAAAAAATAGTTTGTTTCAATTTATTGATTTACTTATTTGCATTACTACTGCCTGGAATAGATTAGTGGTGACACACAGCTGAGGGCAGAGGTTAAGCTGGGGCAGGGTTTCCTCAGTAAGAATATGGCAGGATTCCTTCAGAGCCTTTTAAGGAAGAGAAAGAAGCTCTGCAGCAATCTTCAGCCAATCTGTTGGCCTTCATGTCAAACATCCAATGATTTTACAGAACAGAGGCTGCACTTATTTTATGCCTGATGTTCTGGTGTTTATGGCTGTTAGCATGTGAGAAATGGAAGCTATTAAAAATATAAAAACAATGTAGACAGGGTAACATTTGATGGTATGTTCCACTGTAGTTACTGAATATTTCCACTCACACATCATTTTAATTTACCTATAAATGCTAATGGATTGCACAAAAAAGTTTAGTTGTAGGTTAAAGCTGTTTAAAATTGATAATACACTTTTCAGTCACAGACCTAATATTCTACATACTATCTGAATTCCTTTTCTACTTTCTCTAAAAGCTGAAACACATGTTAAAAGAAGCCAGATGTAGTGAAATAATCAGGATTTATGTCATATCTTTAAATTTAACTTGTAGACACCTCTAAAACCCAACTGTCCTTTGCTGGTTGCCAAAGATCAGAAAAAATTAAGAAATGCAACAACAGTAACCTTATAGGTCGAACATTTCCAAAATAGTTTAATATTTTGGAATGTTAATAACACTTGGACACTATATCTCTTTTTTTATTTTCTTTTATGCAATTCTTTTAGAGATGTACCGCCCAATTATTGTTAGCGCCGATTTTCAGTTTGCTCCATGACTGATAGCCAACTGGTCTGAAACTCAGAAATCCAATTTTTTTTCCTGTCAGTGAATGTATCATACCTAAGCTCTAACAGAACGAGCTAACAGCAACACTTTGGTGTAGATGTTATCGGTTTGGGAAAAAAACTTAAACTTTGCTATTTTCAGTGCCAGTAGAGTCTTAAGAGCTAGATTTGAACACCTGCTGGAAATTTTACTTCTCTGTCAGGAAAGGCTGTAAGTTTTACCAGAAGCTTTGCTGATAAATATGATCGATGACCTGTACATGCTACAGAATTCAGAAATACATTTTTAAAACAATATTAATTATATTTTTAAAAGGGTAATTAAAATTAGCAAAAATCGGGATCAGCCGGTCAAAGCTTGACAAAAAACGGAAATCAAAAATCCGCCACAGATCTTTGATTGATGCATTTGTATTGATTGATTGATATTTATGTGGTTGATTTCAAGCTGTTGTTTTAGCTTGTATTTCTGCTCTACAACTTTGTTGTTCTTATATGTAGTTTCCTTAAGAGTTTCATACAAATTTGATTCTATTTAACCATTAATTCTTACAAGACAAAATAATGCCAATGAATAAATGTGTTTAACACAGCTTTAAATATAGACTGAACATTTCACTCTTAGGTCTGTTTGGACATTGCTGAATCAGACTCTTAATGCTGCTCAGCAGTTCTGTAGATGATGATGTTTGCTTTTAACTAATGATTTTATTAAATCTGACATCTGCCTGAGTGGCAGTTATCATCTCACCATTAGACAGGCTTGGCAAGCTTGAACAACATGTCAGATTTACTGCTGCTATTTTTTACACAAGCAAGAAGCCTTGTGGTATTTTAAGCAATTTTAGCTTCTCCCTAAAGTTTTACAAGCGCTAAAACACATGGCTTCCTGGTTTTCTTGGAGGAAAACGGAGGGGGTGGGAAACATTTGTGTGGAAAGTATTTAAGTTTTAACACCTGTGTTTTGTCTGATACAAACACTCTTTGTGTCTTCACTTTGTATATGGGGCAGGGCTGTGATGCTTTATTAAGACTATTATTAGTCTTAGGTTTTTTGTCTTATTAGTCTTATTAGGTTTTTTGCTTCAAGGCTCTGCTGAGCTATGAAAAAGTTACAGGGGAAAACAAAAACATCCTTAACAGAGGCAGTAGGGTTTAGCTGCATGCGTGCATGTGAGGCTTTGTATGAGTTTGTGTGTGGTATTGCCTCAATGTACCACTAAATGTGGACAAGTCTTGTTAAAAGCTCCACCTCTGAAACAAATGAGAACAATCCCTCCCACTTGTTTTCCATCCATCATACCCATGTAATTATCTTTAACAATGAATGAGTTATTTCACATAGAGTTGTGTATGTACAATATGTCTGAGACAAGAATTTACTATATATGTCTACAGAAAAATTCTGTCTTCATGAAAAATACAAACATAGTCTCAACAACATGTTAGTAAAACAGGAAGCATCAGAGTTTTTTTTTTTAAGAATTTCTTCAGCACTAGAGGCCTTTATTTTAGATAGTAGTTAGAGAGGAAGGAGGGGCAAAGAGAGGCATTCGGCAAAGGTCGCCAGGTCCGGGACTCAAACCCGGGACGGCCGCTTTGAGGACTATAGCCTCTATATGTGGTTGCGCGCTAAACCCCTACACCACCAGCGCTCCGCCTGCATTAGAGTTTGTTAGAGGAAAAACACATGATCTCATAATGGAGATATTCATTGTCTTACCTGCAATTGGTTTAAGTAAGTGTTTCATGTTGCTGTCAGATTTTATCAGTGAATCCCTAATTAACAGTGTTAAAATGTTTTTCTTTTTAATTCTCCTGCCGTGCCGTGGTGTGTGTATTATTTCGGTATCTGAAAAACTAGTACAAAAAAACCAAAACTACAAAAATAAAATAGGGACTGAAAGGACCAGAACCAAACTCTAGCTCTTTGTGGTAGCAGCCTGAATGAACAGCCAACTTTCCTTCCTTTTTAAGAGTTTTTTTACATTTCTGACTTCACTTTAAAACATCTTACTGATACAGAAAATACTTTTGAGTCTTCTTCATTCAGCATCAACTACCACACCGAAAAGTGTTGTTCTAGCAGAGACCTGGTATGTTCATGGTTCATTAAATGATCGTTAAAAGATTGGATTTTTGAATTTGCAAACGCCTTGTCAAAGGTTGTCAAGAAGATTGCGGTCCCCAGCTGATTTCCCTACGGATCTTTAAGTAAATGTAATCTGTTTCACAGTAATAATTAGAAATCTCTCTGCTCACTTAGAAGGAGTACTTTGTGGTAGAATGACAAGAATGTTTTATTTCCTCAGTAAGTTAATGCACATTCAATCCTCCCCCGATTCCCCTGGAAGCTAGAGTTAGGGGTGACATTGCAGCTTTATTGCCAACTTTATTGCCAACATTTAAAATGATATCTTTAACACATGATCTGTTGCTTGGTAATAACGTGTGTGTGAAGATGCCTTCATGAGTGTGTCCTTCTCTCTCTTAGTCAGCCCTATCACTTCCGAACACAGAAAGGCTATGAGTTTATTGCCGGCCACTGGTATTTGGAGCAACTGGAGCCAATCGGCATGATGGCCTCCACACAGGCCAGGAATGTCACAGCAGGTCACCCCACACAGCTGACAGTGGGGAGCATTAGCTCCATGTATGAGTACACTATTATGACATTGCATGCAAGGTTTTCACATCCACGCATGTGCCCATGGGACTGCAGCTTGGCCACAAGGAATAACTTGTTACATTCTTCTGTGTTAGCAGAGCACTTAATCTTTTTTGGTCGAAGATACCAATGATGAGGGAGTAAAGCTTTTTAGCTGCAACAAATACCTTCAGTGATGACAGAAATGCAGTTCATTAAAAACTACCCTAAATGGCAAGGACATATCCTGTGTTTCACCAAAAAGAAATACAGTAACTGAGGATACATAAATGGCATGATTCAAAATCCTTAGAAGATGACACATTAGTGCAAAAGTAAACAAGCCCTCTCATACTTTAGCGTGCCCGTTGAACACTGGGTCCCTAAGGGGTGTTTCCGTTCTCTCTGAGATCACAGGTCAAATGACAACCCTGGAAAAACCGGCTGCTGTTTGTTTTCTTATCTCAAAGTTCAAATCACTGGTAATTCTGGCTTTCCTGCAGAGCCGTAGCTGCACTTCGACACAGCAGAACTCTGCTTTGTTGAACTAAGTTGTTCTCAGGGAGTATTTATTGTGTTCTATGTAGTGTTTAAGAGTGGTATATTAATTTATTCCACTGTTAATGATTGGTGAAATGTTTTACTTTTTGACTGGGCAAAGTTTTTTGTTGCTCTTTTTGTTAAAATCTATAGGGGGCAGATGTTACAACCTCTTATAATTCATTGCTTATCTTTGTTCTTCAAATTCATAATATCACCTCAAAGCCTGATGGAGATCAATACAACGGCCGTGTTGTCTACTCAAGAGTAAGCCAAGACAATGATCAACCCTAAAATAGAGATTCACCGAGAATTGGCCTGATGACTTGAAATTAAACAATTTTCTGCTTGATCTGCCTTAACAGGTGACTGACTTCTTGTGAATGCATAATATCTAAGCACAACTAGATTTCACTGACAGTAACACTCCTGTGGATGTTATTACCAAGTGAAGACTCAACATTTACTATTTCCAGTACCAATGAGGTACAGCAAAGCACGAAAGGTGTAAGAAACTTCTAAAATAAAAATGTCTGTAAATGTCGCAGTTCATTTAATCTCTGAGAGAGGGCAAGACTTTCAGCAGGTGAGGTATTGCATCAAAGTTGCTCAGTCTTGTCCTTTTGAGTATTCAACCTCTGTCATAAAGCATAGAACATTATAAAGTTAAATTAAGGCTCTACACCCAGAAGACTATTAACAAGGATACCACTGCTAGCTGTGCTAATCATTAATAAAATATGTGAAAGCCAATATATCAATGGAATAATAATTCTGTCCTTGTTTTTAAAACATTTGAACTTTCTTTTAGAGCAGCTGGTTCCTCACTCACACTGTGTAACTTCTACCAAGTGAAGAAGACACAACATTTGCTATTTTCGGTACCAATGAGGTCGAACAAAGCACAGAAGGTGCAAGAAACTTCTAAAATGTAAATTTTTGTAAGACATGTCCAAACATGTTATTAGCAGTTATTTAAGCTCTGAGGGAGAGCGAGAAGGATTAGAAGAGAGAAAAACAAAGCCTTTAAATCATGAAACGATGAAAGGTTGAGAGCTTTGCAAAAGGAACTGAAAAGATGGATAGAATAAAAAAAAAACATCTAAAGGAAGAAGATTGAGGACAAGATGCAGCACAACAGCCTCGGTGGGTTTGGGGAGAGCCTGAGCATATTTCAGGTCACAAACCAAACTCCCAGGCTTTAGGAGATTTAGGGTGGGTGAATGATCTGAACAAGGTTTTCTTTTTTTAATTTTATGGCACTAGTGGCCTTTATTTTTTAAGTTGACTGACAGGAAATGTGGTGGAGACAGAGAAGAGAAGACATGCAGGTTGGTCCTTAACTATCTTTACCCCCTGGTAAGGTCTTAGATCTGCTGCATTTTCCCTACCAGCCTGCCATCGGTGTGAATGATGCCATCTACCTCCTGTAGTAGCTCTGACCCACCTAGATAAACTTGTTAGCACTGTGAGGATCATGTTCTTAGATTTCTCCAGTGCTTTTGATGCCATCCAGCCTGGACTTCTGAGGGATAAGCTGGAGCTGTCAGAGGTGGACCAGCTCTTGTCCCAGTGGATACTGGACCACCTCACTGCCCACCTGTAGAATGTGAGGACACAGGGCTGTGTCTCTGACAAACTGGTGTGCAGTACAGGGCCCCACAAAGAACTGTAGTGGCACCGTTCCTCTACACTGCAGGCATCTCCATCAACTCCCCTTGCTGTCTTCAGAAGTTTTTAGGTGACTGGCAAGGTCGACCTCTTCACTGATGAGGACGACTCATGCACAGTGGATGCAGGACTTTGGGGACTGGACCAGTAGAACCACCTCTTGATCAACACGGGAAAACCAAGAAACTGATGGTGGATTTCCATAGGTTCAGACCCACCACATTGACACTGGTGAACATCCAGGGAACTGACATTGAGATAAGTACCTCTTATAAGTATCTGGGTGTTCACCTGAACAATAAACTGGACTGGAGTTACACTAATGCTCTTGACAGGGAGGTTCCGAGATGACTCTCCCTGCTAAGGAGGGAGAGAGGTTTTAGAGTGCAGGGTGCACTCCTTAAGACCTTTTTTGACTCTGTTTTGGCATCAGCCATCTTCTATAGTGTAATTTGTTGGAGCTGCAGTTTATCCACAGCTGAAGGAAGCAGTTAGATAAGCACATCAGGAAGGCCATCTCTGTCCTAGGATGTCCCCTCGCTCAGTGCAGGTGGTAGCAAGCAGGAGGACTCTTGCAAAAATAACGCCACTGTTGAACAATGTCTCCCAACCCATGTATAAAGCTGTTGCAAAATTGGTATAGCTCTTTCAGTGAAACATTGCTGCATCCTAGGTGCACAAAGGAGCGGTATCAGCAGCTGTTAGACTATATAACAATCATTGGTCCAAACAAACCCATTAAGTGTTTACATCCCTGCTGTTATTTGCACAGTTTCTCCATTACTTGAAGTCTGCTTTTTTAAATACGATTATACATGCACATTTTGTACGTTTTGGAAACCACCCTACTCAGTTGAATGTTTCATTCAATCTAAGGCTATGCTATTTTTTTTTTTTTATAACAGTACAGTATTTTTTCTTATGTTGTAAAATTTTCCCGAACTGTACAGCCTCTTATTCTTGATATGCCTCTGGGGAGGCGCACAGACCTCCCCAGAGGACAAACTATGGCACCCTGACTGCCATTAGGTATCGGGGAAAAAATTCCTTAGACCCATTGTTAGATCCTCTACTGGTGCAGTGGGTCCTGGGTTCCTCCTGGTGCATAATAATGCCTGGCTTGATGTGGCATGAGTATGCAGCCAGTTCCTGGAGGATGAAGGAAATGATACTGTTCATTGGCCTCCACTCTCCCCTGACTTAAATCCAACAGAACATCTCTGGGACATCATGTTTAGGTCCATCTAATGCCACCAGGTTGCTCCTCAGACTGTCCAGGAGCTCAGTGATGCCCTGGTCAGGGTCTAGGAGGAGATGCCCAAGGACACCATCTGTCATCTCATAAGGAGCATGCTCAGGTGTTGTCACGCCATACAAATTGCTGAGTACCATTTTGAGTTGCTGCAATGACATTTCAGCAGATTGGACTAACCAGCCACATCAGTTTTTTATTTAGAATTTCTTGGTGACTTCAGATTAAACCCTATGAGGGTTGATCATTTTTATCAAATGATGTGGAATCTTTTTGTTCATAACACATTAGAAAAACTGCATGTATTTCTTTTAACTTCCACTAGTAGACAGTAAACAGCTAAAGCCAGTCACAGAACAGATATGAGTCACTGGTGTCAATTCTGGGAAGGCTGAAAGATTTCAGCATGAATCATTATAAGTCACCTCCCACACATAGGACACATCTTATCACCTTTTCTGGGAGCAGAACATTAAGGTCGGCAGTCAGAGTGGCGCTTCAGGCGGAAACTCCCTGTCATGTGGAGCACAGACAGAAAAAAATGATGAGGCACTGGAAGTGTGGATGTCTAGGAAAACAGGGAGCAGAAATACTAACTGTGAAAATGAAACTGAAATATATAACAGCCTACTCTGAGAGGAAGATGAAGGTGTGCCACTGTGTGTAGTTTCCCTCTTCACTTAGCATTCATCGTGTCTGTGGTTTTTTCTAGCTCCACAATAAACTGTGTTTAGATGAGGAGACGTGTGTAAGCTGAGACATCAGGCATGTTTTAGCATCAGGACTGAAGACTTTGCCTGGGAAAGTTTTATGACTGGCATTCCAAAATTGCTGTTACCACTAATTCAGTGATATGATACCAGAACACAGTAGAAACCAGATTGTTCTGACATTGATCATATTATAGTTTATTTGGAATAAAGCAGATACTTTTAGTTCAGTATTTAAAAAAACAGCATTGAAAAGTGATGTTTAAATGAGGTGCTGTTAACCTTCTTAATGGGCTCCTTTCCTGTGCTGTGGATTTTCGACACCTGACTTTGGAATCAGAAACTTTTTTTTTTTTTCTGAAAATTTTAGAAAACACAAATAGGAAACACACTTTTAAAATGCAGTTTGTAATTTTTCAGTTCAGTGGTGATAAAGGCCAGTCATTTACTATACAAAGCGAATATACTGATCGACTTAGTGTAACAGCACAATTAAAAAAATAGTAAAGCACAACAAAATAAATGTGTTTAAATGAAGCAATATTAAAAGGCATTAGTCTAAAAAAACTAAGGGCACCCTAAGATTGAACCCCATCCCACCATAGCATTTGATCAGGTTGTGGTCTGGCCCTTGCAAAACATCGGTGGTGAAGTGGCTGCTGCGTTTAAGATCATTGTCAGTTAATGACCCAATTTTGGACACGCTTTAGCTATTAGATAGATATCCTTGTGATTGACTCTAGAAAACTATCAAGAGGAGTTTAAGGGGACAGTTGAAATGAGTTGTTTGTGGTGATATGTGGCGATAAATGGTTTTCTCCTTACATCAAGGTGACTAAACATCTCTAATTTTGTATTGTTCCAGCACTTTAAAGTAATGCCATGATTAACATTTAACATGCTAACTAAGGCATGTGCAGTGTGAGATGGAGCTCTTTGTTTTTGTTTTTTTTATCATTTCTCTGAGCACTGCAGAGGCTGACCTTGGAATTAATTTGCTGGGACATCCTTTTCCCTCCTGGGAAAAGTGTCAGCTGTCCTAAATATTTTCCGCTTGTGAATAATGTTTCTCACTAAAGAATAGTAGTGTCCAACTCCAGTCCTCGGGGGCCGGTGTCCTGCATGTTTTAGAAATGCCTCTGCTGCGATACAGCTGATTCAGATGTCTGACCTGCCTTTTCAGCATGTCATCATTTTCTGCAGAGGAGTAAGAATTAACCATTCATTTGATTCAGGCGTGCTGAACAAGGGAGACATCTGAAATATGCAAGACATCAGTTCAGACAATGAATTCAACTCGCACTGTTTGCAAATATTAATGCAGATATAATATCTGTTAATATGGAGCGACAGATGCCTCACTGAGGTCATTTGTTCTTAGCAATGTATTAAGACACCTGTTTGTTTCAGATCAAAAACTGCCAAGGTTTCAGCTTCAATAAAGGTGAACTTCATCAAGGCAGTTTTGTCTGATAAAGGTTAGATGTAGAACGGTTAAAACATCTGTCATCTGTGCATTAGTTAATGATTGTTAAATGTATTTTTAAATGTATGAGTTTGTGGGAGATAAAATTTAAACTTTTCCATACAATATTAATAAGTATTAGGACCTCGCAGTTATCCATGTGTTCTTTCTTCTTCTTATGGCCTCTTTTTTCTGTGGCTGACCTTATTTAGGCATTACAGGGTAAGCACAGCCCCTAGTGGATCATAGTCCTCACAACAACAAACCTGATTGTCAAAAAAGGGCCAAGATGACTTGTGAAAAGCTTTGATTTTGTTTATGGGTTAACAGTGTCAGCAGCTGAGAGAGATAATTGCCCATATCTCTGAGCTCTGTGTGCAGATTCCAGTGTTAGAATTTAATCACAACCCTAATTAGCCTGTTTATTCTCTGTAGGAAAGTCTAAATAAGACAAAAATAACAGCAGCTCCAGTGGCCCCTGGTTTCACTTCAGAAAATTGAAGTCTGAAACCCAGCGTGGGTGGGGAACCTTTTTGGATGGGGGCCATTTTATTCCCTTTCCACTCATCAAAGCTTTGTTTACTTGAATCATGCTTTCATTTCCTCCCTTCTGTAAAAAGAATATCACTCAGAGCAGAAGCCTTCGGTGTCTGTGGTCCTGTTTTCAAGCAATCCAATCCCCAAGCTTGTAGTCCTTTTTTAAAGAAGGAGCCCTCGACACTTTAGACAGATGGAATCTTGCTTGTAGTGTTAACGGGTGGAGAGGGGTTCAATCTCTTTCAATTTGCTTCATCTCTATCTAATTTCCCAAAACTCCGCATTTATTAATTGTATGCAGGTATTATAGGAAAATCAGCCTCCCTTTAGAGGTTTTAACAGTTGGCTCTAAGCCTGTCAGCATTAAAAACAAAATAAATCTATTCTTACTTGCTTTTTATACACATACAACAAGTCAGTAAAACTCCATCCAACAAAAATATATATATATATATTCTAAAAACTATAGTGGTTTTCATATAAATTTAATGCAACACTAAATGTAAACTGTAAGGCTGGCATTGTTGCACAATGTAGATATAATTGTGCCTATGGAATTCCTTCTCTTCTAAATGAAACGTTTTGATCTGCAGTGTCCACGCTTTTCCCTGAGCCGTGTTGTCCCAGACCGGCCCTCCTGATGGGGAGGTTGCTCTCCTGCTGACTGCTGCCTCAAGCTTTAAGCCCGTACATTGGGCTGGAGATTTGACTGGCTGAGTGACCTCAGCCAGAAGGAATGTTTTGTCTGGATGTCCACACAGCAGGACTACCAGCCTGATGCCCGCAAAGCACAGAAGCTGCTGAGCTGAGTGCCAGCAGCACTATGAAACACAAAATACTTTGTGTGTTGATGGGTTTGTTGCTAGGAGTTTTTCTTTGATTAGCTACAAAATTTCTACTTCATCACTACAGTAGAGGGAAAAAAGAAGCCTGCAAGGAAAAGTAATCACATCGACTGCAAAAAAGACTCATAAATGACAATAGCAAATAAAGAAATGCTATCCTTACCTTAACTGTTTGCTATAAGTAACAGAGTTGACCAAAGCATGGAATAAAAGGTAAATTAAAAAAGCTAAATAATAGGAAGTATAAATATTTATATTTCAGACATACAAACATATTAAATTGGTAAAAACAAGTAAAATATAAAATGAGAATAAAGAAACAAAAAGTTATTAACTATCAAAGTTAAGAGCGTATAAAATATAAACCTTGAAGAACTAAAGGGAAATAAAAATAAAGAAAAAAACGGTGTTAACTGCAAAGTAAAAGATGTAATAATGGGAAGACTTAGTTAAAAGCTTTGCTAACAAGATATGTCTTTAAAACATTAATTGCTCCTAGCCGCAGAATTGGCTTGTTCCTTCCTGCTGTTTGTTTCACAACTGGCATCGAAATGCAATGTCCCTAAATAGTCTTGACAGCCATCGGTGGCTCACTGCTGACACAACATCTACCTTTACTTCTGGTTCTGTTTTCTGGTGCTTTTCTGCACTAAAACGTCTAGTAAGTAGACTGACACATAGTTTCTATATTGTATATAGTAGAGTTTAAATGTGTTAAGAACCACAATCTCTTCCTGACAGAAGTTCTCATTCTGGTGTTTTTTTTAGAAATATTTAACGATTGTTGGAGTTCAGGATAAATTGTTTGTTTGTCCTCTGCCAGAGATTTTCAGGGGGTCTTTTTCTGCTGCCGCCATCTGCGTGATCTAAACAGTATACTAAATGTGGCTATAGCTCATTGTAATTCATTGGTCTGTTTTTCTGTTTTTAACATGTTGTGCTGACCTTGGCAAGAGGAAAACCGCACAAATTCACATCTATCTGGTGTACATATTAAAACAAACTAGTTTTGAACTTACTTTCAGGTCGTTTTGCAAGCTAATTCCTTTCATTAAGCCATTTTTATAATGATTTTTATTTCCTGGCATTTAGAAATGTTTATTTTAAATAAAACTCTAAAAACACAATTATGAACACATGATTGATTTCTCATTGATAGAAAAGGATAAACAAAACTTTTTTACTCTGCCAAATGTGTGTCTGCTACTTCCTCAAAAGGCTGTCAGCAAATCTAAGCTGTGCTTTCTTGGTGCAGATTGCAGATTAAAGTTTAGAATTTAAGTCAATAAATGATTAGAACCAGGATATGGTTGATTAGCTGAAGACAGTACCTTTTTTTTTTTTTTTACATGTGACACCGGCTGAATGACATGGCAAAGGAAATGCTGCATTCTTTATTGCATTTTCAACATTCCTACAGATATGAAATCTTTGCAATGTACACTCGGAATGTACCGGATAGATAATGGACTTAAAGACAACTATGCTCTTTATTGAAAAGGTGTGTCTGACATTCCTCCAAAGGTACCGTTTCAAAGGTTTCATCTACCTGTAATTTCCTTACATTTTGAGCCAATATTCTTGTCCTGTTTTAAAGTAGTTCTATTAATAGTTCCATTGTTGATACAATTTTAGATAAATGATTATTTTCTTGTTTTTCGTAGGCAAGTTGAATTGTTTAGGCACAGCAAAGGATGACCAGTGTTGGGTAAAACAGAGCACTTAGCAAAAAAGCTATTTTACATGGGAGCTTTAGGCATTTTCTTGCTGCTTGCATTAAGGACATAATTTGCGGAGGGTTTGCAAATTAAAACAATCTAATTTGCAGAGAACAGGGCTGTGAACAGGGCTGCAAAAGAATATCACTGTATTACTACTACATTTCTATTTTGGTTTAGCCAGTAAAAACAAAGAAAAGGGTGAAATCTAAAAAAAAAATGGTTTGTTTTTTTTTTTCAAATATATTTGAGTGGTACACCATATACATGGCTTTTAAGCAACATGCTAGTTCTCACAGAGACAAATCATGTTTCTTACTACTAGTAATTAGTAATAACTAAAGATTGTTACATATTTTTATGTGTTTGGATTCCCGGCGGGTTAAAGCAGGGATTATGAAGTGGTGCTGGATACTGTTTTTAAGCACGGAATATCTTTTCTCTCTCCCTTTCACTCATACACATCTTCACTATACTGTTTCCTATACTTACTCGGTTATCTTTGTCTGTCCACCTCCATCCTAAGCTTCTTCCTCATATCACTCTCTCTGAGTCAGGTGATCAGTCTGATTAACTTACTTGAGTCAAGAATAGTTGTCCGTCTCACTGAGTAAATTTGCAATGCAGTGAAGATAAAAAGCCAGTTGTATTTCAAAGAGGAGGGGGACTGGGAGGAGCTTTGTATTCTACACAGAAAATACTCAACTGTGTGCAAATGTGTGTATGCATGGTAAATGAAAGAATGTGTGTGTGTGTGTGTTTGCGCGCTCACATTGTTTATGACAGGAACCAAAACAGAAAGGAGAGACCCGGTCAGCCGACCTGCTGAGCAGGAAAGTGACCAAAAAGAGAAAAGAGTTCAGATGCAGGAATCTGCTCAGACAGGGAAACATCTCTGTCATCTCGTCAAAGGAAGGAGACCAGACTATTGAAACATTTACAAAAGTATTTTTCATCATTCTTCAAGAAAAGTCTAGGACGCCAAAATGGACCTTTTCAGCTCTATCCAAAATGAGATCACTTTACTGAAAGGTATTTTTGATTTGATTTTGATTTACAGAAGAAACATATACTTGTGATTTGATAATATAGCATGGAAACAAAGCATCTCAGTGTAGAGAATGGGGAGACACTGTATTGCAGTTTTGTTAATGAATAGGAAGGGAGGGGTGGCTGGCAGTCATTGTTTCAAAGGCAGTAGAAGTACAGAGCTTACACCAACTGAAAAACTTGAACTCTGCTCTTCATGCCTGTCTTTAAATAGTAGATAGTAGATTTTATCCAGACAGTTTTCACTGGAAGAGATTTTAGCTTTTAATTCTCCTAATTTGTTACTCTGTATCAGTATCAATATATGGACAGACATTTTGATTATTCTAACCATGGAATAGAATGACTTTCTATCATCAGTGAGCAAATTTTCTGCAGCAACTATATTTTTTCATCCACATCACAGAATGTTGCTAGAGTTACGTCTCCATGATATGTTACTCATCAAGTTTCTGTGTCGCCTCAGAACCAGTTCTGGATGTGTTGCTTTGAGTTTCTGTTTTCAGTGATGGCATTGTGATATGATGGCTGGACGCTGATAAGAATTATCACTTTAAACACTATCTTCTTTGCAAGTCAAGTTTATGCCTCTAGCATGTTTAAAGTAACATCAGTTGTGGGAAGTGCTGTACAAAATAAAAGCAGTTGGTAAATCTGCATTAAACGTTGGCTACAATTACAACAATTAAAAATGTAAAAGCTGAATGGAGTTTCACACTAAAAGACATAACTCTCTGCTCATCTGGTAGTAAAATGCATCGAGAAAATGAGTTATAAGAAGAGACTGAAATTCTGGGAAGCTCTAATTTGAGAAAGAAGACTTTTATTTAGCAACTGATCTCACAGGAGTGTGAGAATACAAAGGCTTAGACTGGTAACCAAGACTTTCATACTTTCATACAACCACAGTTTGAAGTTAATCTGGAAACAGATAGGAAGCCCATATTAAGGAACAAGGTCAGGTGTGGTATGATCACGCTGTTTCTGTCAGTATGTGATGGGCTGCGTTTGTAGACAGACTTTTACCCTGCAGAAACAACCACAAGGAACATTATGACTAAATTTATCAAGTTTGGTATGATACATAGACATACTTCTTTCCATTTATATTAAACAGTTTTTTAATAAGGATACATACCGTAAATTCCGGACTACAGAGCGCACCTGATTAAAAGCCGCATGCTCTAATTTTAGAAAGAAAACCACTTGAGCGCACCCGGTCCCCTTAATCACGCAGCAGTCCAGCCTTTCGAAACCTGTTGGTGATTTTCCATGTTGATGAAGGTGAATATAAATGTCTGATTTACAATACCGGTAATAGAATTGTGAAAGTGCTCTTGATTTATCGCACAAGTTCATTGGACCTCTTTGAACTACTTATCAATTTGATTCTTCTACTGTTACCTCTGTAACTACTGTTTTTGGCGGCATGAAAAAAAGCATGCATTAGCCGCACCATTGTAAAGGCCGCAGTGTTCAAAGTGTGTGAAAAAAGTAGCGGCTTATAATCCGGAATTTACGGTAATCTTTGTAGCCAATAGACTTAATGACTTGAGTGGCTGCGTCTGAATAAAACACGATTTCAGCAGAAAATCAAGTAGTTTGAATGGTGATGGCTGGTGGACAATGGAAGGAAGTGTCACAAATACCAAAAATGCATAAAAACTATTTTTGTGCATACTAGTTTTGTCTGAGCAAACAATATATAATTGGATTTTTTTTTTTATCAAATTAATCAGATTTTCATCTGTACTTCAAACTACTCGTTTTGACTGAAATTGGGTAGCTGGATTGTGTCGGAATTTGCTGTGCTGATTATCGAATGTTGAACTTTGCATTTATTAATGATAAACAACTTTTTCTTCTTTATGTGACCTAGAATGTCTCACTTGAATTAAAAGTAGACATCTGGTCGATCTAATGACTTGCCTCTGCTTAAAGTTGCAGAAGGATCTTAAAAACGTGTGCAAGGTAACAGTGTCAGGGTCAACTTTAAGACAATATCTACAATATCTGTATGCTTAGAGAAGAATTCTTGATCAGTTTCTTGAAAATATAAGTTCAAAGTAATCTGTCAGATCTAGTATGTAGCTCAGTAACATGCATTCATCCCTTTTAAAGGGCTTAAAACAATATTCTTTTTACTAGAGGTGCACCAATGAGATATCTGTATTTCCAATCTTCTGTGATGTAAAACGTTCACCTACCAATGACAATTTTAGTTGATTCTGATCTAAACGTCTTATACTTTTTGTGCTTCCTCTGACTTCTTTTAAAAACACCTGACTGGTGTTGTAAATAACTGAATTTTCTTGCTGCAGTAGCAGCTTCCACACCGAAGAGTGTTTTTGTTAGGACAACCTAGCAGTGCTTACGTATGATGCGTTCACCAGTTGGATAAAGATTGGATTTTCTAGGGTCCAACTGGGTCTAGTTGGGTCTAGGGTCTCTGAAAATTGATTGATTCTATTCACCAGCTGATTTTATAAACATCTCTACTGCTTATATGTGGGCGTGTTTAATTTATTCTTAAAAAGTTCTAAACTTCGTAAAATTTGTAATAAATTCCTTAATGTTGCATGTGACGTGAAAAGTCCAAGGAAGCTGATAAGCTGTACTACTCTTCTGCATATCAATACTTCACACTGTCAGTCAATTCTCTAATCATTTGATGAAAAATGATCTATCTTATTAACCTAAGCACAAAGATTTACAATATATATGCATATTTTGGTTTTAGACCACTAAAAAAATGTTTATCAAGTTCCTTGGTTCCTGCAATTTTCTTTTTTACATCACTAATGTAGAAAACAAATAAATCTAATGCTCGGTCATGTTAATCAAACATCAAAGTCTTCTTAGTTTCTGTCCATAGAAAACATTAAACACAATTGAGTAAGATAATGGATGTGGTTCTCAAGCACAAGCTATAGCTTATGTTGTCTGAAGGAAATACGTTTTTAATACAAATGTTCTTAGCTGTATCATTCAAGCATGAAAAAATGTGAAACTGAGTCTGTTTCATTTCCATATACCTTATTGAAACGCTGTGACAAGAGCCTGTAACAGCTGTTTGGATGTCAAATATTGATCTCACTACATATCATCTTGCTAGGTGATTTGATTCTGATTCACTTCACTTGTTATATTTGTAGCTCAAGCAGTATAAAAGTATCACATGCTTTAGTTTTTGTGCTCTGTGGATTTTTAGCAACTGTCTTGTGTTTATTTCTCCATTTCTGCCATGTCTGTGTGAAAGGAGATTTCTGCCTGCTCAGTTTTTCACACCACACTGTTATTCTGCTTTCCCGTGATGACGCATTTTAGTGTGATTATTTACAGTCCTGGATGAACATTCTTTAAACCAGTGACAGTAATAAATTGCCAGGTGATTTTTGCAGAAAACAGAGAACACTGCATTAAGCAAAGTTTCAGGCTTGTGCTTGTTGCCTGGCATGAGGAGACGCCACAGTGTGGTATTATGATGAATGTTCTGTCAGTGTTAGCAGAGTGAGAATAGGGGCAAACTCGGCCTTACAAAGCAGCACTTTATATTGATATATGTGGGAGACGGGCAAATATCTAAAACTGTGTTATGATTTGTCTGATGGGAAACAGAAAGCTTCAGAGGCTAACTGCATAAAAAAATACCTGATTCAGTTCTTTTGGTTGGATCAAGATCTCCAAAGTTTTTTCTCTTCGTCTCTTCACCCTCGTTGTTCAAGCTTAGATCTTAGAATCTTGCCAATCAGAAAAAAACTGCTTTCTCCAAAACAGAAGCTGCAAAGACAGAAAGAAAATCTTTTTGAAGTTTCAGGAAGTTACAGACTTTTTATGTACTTTTTCTGTTGTATGCTTTAGTATTGACATGGATATGTTTGCCTGTGTAGTGTATCAGAAGTCTGGAAAAAAATCTGTGTAATATGTGCTCATCTGTCCACATATATTTAGTCTTTGATTGAGCACAGCCAGCTTCCAAAGATCCCCAAAAAAGGTAATGCACCAAAAAAAAAAACTAAAATAATTTTCTAGAATAAAATTAGACTGTTTTTCATAAAGAAAGTAACACAGCAAAACAAATAAAAAAAGTGAGTTTGTGAGAAAGTTTTAAGCATTTTTCTTTTTTATTTGAACTTGAACACCACAGGAAACACAAACATACATATTGTGACATAGTTTAAATAATAGGGCTGCAAGCTGCAGTCGGTATATGTATTGAGAACTGATTTAGCTTTTTTGGGCAAAATGACTCACTATTTTCATCTATAGTAAGACTACAATGGTGAGACTGTTTTTTACAGTTAAGATATGACATTCTGATTAAAGCAGTTTTCACTGCAGCAATTGTTTGCCTGAAACATGGCATGAACCACTAAAATACCATTACATGAACTAATCATTTTGCCAGACTTGCCTTTTTTGTCATTTTAATAAATCAAAGCTAAGATATTAACTCAGTAAAGAGTAGTATCTTTTGTTGATTTATTTAAAATGTAAACTTCCAGTGTTAATCAAAATTATAACCTGTTATAAGTAAGCATGGACTGGTATGAGATTGTCAGGGTATGATAACTGCAAATTTAACTTGTTTTTTTTAAAAGCATTGACTTATCAATGTCTGACATGATCCATTTGCTTGAATTAAAACACAAAGGAACAATTATCAGAAAATGATAATTGTTGCTTTGTCTTTTTTTTCCATTTGAATGTGTTAAAACAGTTTAATGTGAAAAGTTTGGATTGTTTCTGTCAGCGACACAATAACATGGACGGATAGTCCGACTATTATCTTTTTGTTAGGGTGTTGGCCTCTGTGTGGCCTATTTAAAAAAACCCAGGACAATAGATATGACTCTTGTCATAGTTGACATGCATGCGTTACATCCTTTCCTCCTATTATTCCAGTAATACACATAGGAATTATAAAACACATTAAACAGGATTACTGTCAGGCTTTCTGGCATGTTACAGCTGTGTTCTAACAGTGCTTAATTTGGGGTTGGTCTGCAAGGCTGCAAAGCTTAGACTGTCCCTGGTTTGAGTCCCAGACCTGGTGACCTTTGCCGAATGTCTCCCCCTTTCTTGCTCTCTTTTCTGTGTACCTACTGCTGAAAAATGAAAAATAAAGGCCTCTAGTGCCACAAAAAAATATACATATAAAACAAAATAAATAAGCCTTGTGTCTTGTACATTAGCACTTTGAAAACATTCCTTCTACCAGTTTTGAAAACTCGCCTCACTTTGAACATAATTTAATACATTCCTGTCCTCCAATTTTCCTGCATCCCACCAGGAAATGCGTCAACCGACAATTTCCCTTCTCTTTTGCTGGGCTTTTTCAAAGGATGATGACCCTCAGGGGGATATCCTCAGGTTATAGTAAGGCTACTCCACAGCTGTGATTCAACTTAGTGTCTCCCTCATAGTAAATAAAATCTGATGTTTATGTAAGTAACACAGAACACCTTACTTATTCATTTTTTCCACACAGAATACCTGCTTTTTAAAAGGCCCGTCTTTACACAGAACGAAGATGAAGAACAGGTTTGGGTAAAAAGTTGTTTTTTATGAATGATAGTTTTAAAAACCGAATCTGTGAACCAAGTGTTCACCAAGCATTCATACTTCACATGTATCTTGTCATTTACATATTAAGTGCTATTTCTGTAATCACTTACTGATAATCTGGTCTGTTCCACACAGTCATTTGATCCACTATATTTCTTGAAAAAATGAAGTCCTGAAGGTTCTTCGGCTTTGGAGGTCAGAGACATGCCGTGAGAATGTGGGAACTATACATTGCCTTATACAATAGAAAGAAAAACAGGAAAAGTTGAATATTCATTAAGTTAACACTGAAGAACTCAAAAACTGACCAATGGCACTCTAACATTTTACAAAAACTACCTAAAAATACCTGTAATGGACATTCTATATAATATAAGAGCTGCTTTAGAACTGTTAGGAGTAAATCATTTATTCCCAAGTCTTTTGGTAAGTTAAGCTGCCGTCACGCTGTATCGTCCTACAGATTTGATGCAAGAGGCAGATGCTCAATGATAGTGTCTAGTTTATTTTTTTTTTTAAACAAATGAGCCAGAATCTCTGAGTTGCGGACATAATGTAAAACACAAATAATATACAATTAACTTAATGCATCAGACCGAGGTAATTTTTGTTTTGACATTTTCTGTTGTATCGTTTCTGGCATGGATTGCACCATTTGTTAGAGTTTTAGAAACTCTTTGCATCCAATGCACCCAGTCTTTTCAACAGCGTCACATGTGAATAAACTAAAGTGGTGTTGAACAGTGGGTCAAAAACTTGTCCAGTTTCTGAGCTTTCATATAGAAATGGCCGAATCTGTGACATTGCGTATGGCTGGCGGCAGCGTATATAACTGTGGCTGGTAAGCTAAGAAAATTACTGCATATTTAACAAATGTGTGCCCCTTCAATAGTTTATAGCAAAAATATTTTATTTGCAATAATATTGAAATGTTTTAAGACTCCTTCAGATCATAGAACAACCCCTCAGATGGTGTTTTACAACCCACAACGAGGACCGACTCCAGTCCTTAAAATGTCTCCTTACTACCTCTGCAGAATGTGGTCATGTCAGAGGAAACGACAAGAGATCCAACATCATAGATAAAATCCAGATTAGATAAACGAAGAAGACTCAGAGTGGCTGAACACTGAAGGCTTTCAGATGTTGAGATAAGACTTTCCTTTCCTGTAAGATGCTGCTAAAATAGTTACGTAATAAATTGTTGTACTTAGATTTGCATCATCTGTACAAGTTCTACACTAAAATAGAACTGATCACAGGAACAAAACACTACTTTAGTTTTTAGTTTGGCTCTTCCTTGTGTTCTCTTGATGTCCTAAACCTGGGTTAATGTTTTCTGAGAGCTGTTATTTAAGAATAGGTGTTAATCATTAAACATTGCTCACACCTTCTCCATTATTTCAGTGCACTGTAACAACTAGAGCTGGTATTCACCTGGCATACAGGATATAATTCATTGTGAATATTGGGTACTTTTAACTTTTCAATTTCATTGCAAGTGTGTTAATTGATATTTATTTGATCCATGTATGCTCAGGTTCTTTTGGTTCCAGGTCACTGAGATCAGAGCATGTGCCACAGCTTCAGGACATTGTCATCCCATCTGTGTTTGTTAGGTCTATATTATCTTCGGATAGAAAAGATGAGAATTTTCTTCACTTATTGTTGCCTGGTAATTTTTTGTGTCATTAGCAGGAGTGCCAATAATAATACATTAAATAATGCAAATAACCAAAACCAGCTAAATAATTTTTAAAGTAGTGATTCATCTAAGGTGACAATAATCATTGATTGATTAATCCAACATAAACCTTTGAGTCTGATTCAAGGTTTTCCTACTTTTACATACTTTCTTGCTTTTTAGCAGTCATTGGTGCAATTTCGGCTTTTTAATGACCACTTCAGCTCCCTGCACGCTCATGCTCACGCACTCACGTGAACAAAGGTATTATTATAGAGGGCGGCTCTGACCTGTGTATGAGGAAGAGGAGGGAAATTCATCTTTTGTTGATCTGCACAGCGTGGCGTGTTTGACAGAGAACACGGAGAAAGTACACAGATATACTGAGATCAAGTAGAAGAGAGTTGTTAGGGAAAGCCACCAGGGAAAATGGCTTTGATTCCTAAGGTTCCAAAGGTCTCGGGACAGGAAATCTGCAGCATGGAGTCCTTCTCTTCGAGCAAAGGTAAGCTTATGGAATGAACAAAAACACAGCTGAAACGGGAGAAAGGAGACAGGAAACAAAGCCAGGTGGTAAACTGATCCAGGTTGAGAGTAGATGAAAAGAGTCTCTGGATGGGGCAGCACATGTGGTAAAATCACAGACATATAGAGATAACTTCTTATAATAATTAAAACTGCTCATGAGGATTTTTTTGGCCCCAATAATGATTCAAGGCATAGGCAACTGTAGATAAAAGCCTGATAATCAATTTTTAAAATTTATTTTCATTATTGTATTTCCTAATAATGTTGTTTTAGATATTTTATCCGAGTGTCTGAAGCACAACTTAATTATGCTCTCTAACATGGACCTAACTAGATTAAGAAAGCCACTAGAACGTTCTGATAATTACTTCTCATTAGTGTCTAAAGATACAGTATATCTAACTCAACACATACAACTACAGTCTATAATAAACTTGCGTCTTGCTCCTGCTGACAATTTTTGTATTTAGAGCAGTTTGCTAAAGTGCTACACTAACTTAAACATGTTTGTTCTCTGTTTTGACATGACCTGTTGATAATTTACCACATAACAAATGTCACTCCATTTTGAGCTAATCAGATGTGGAGTAAACTAACATAAAAACTGGATTACCTGTATTTTACCTGTGCTCTGCAAAGCACTATGGGATAGCTGGGGTTATCTGAGCATAGCATAGAGCAGGTAAATTGACAAGGATGGACAATGAGCTGCAAAGTATCTTTTCGCCAGTAATATCATTGCTGACTTATTTGATCAATACAATAATGTGCACACCCATAATACAGTTTTTGAGTCAGCGCAAACTATAATAGCCCATTATTTAAAAAAAACTTGTCATGCAAAGAGGTGCAGTTAATAACAGAGCAGCGACAGGTATTCAGTTCTGAGTTTTGTCAAGGACTCCAAAATTAGTCATTTGAAAATGCTGTAATAATGACGCCAGGCCAAAATTTAGGATTAGATCAGAACATCCCTTATAATTATCAGTATTTGAATCTTCAGATGCTCTCAATATTGATTATTTCTGATTATGTGTAAATAAGATAATATGTTAGTATTAAACAGACAAAAATAGCAAAGGTATAATTTAAAATAATGACAGAATCAAAAAGCTATGACAGATTTGAATATATGGTAACAGAATAGGTAAGACAAGAGGTGATCATTGTAATCCCTAGTAATATATAGTAATATTTTGCTACTTAGTCCGATATGTAATATTGGTAGTATTACACATATGTAAAAACTGAGTTGAGAGGCAAACAATTAATTAATGTAGTGAAAATTTTACAAGAGTGTTCTTTTTAAAAGAACTCATGATGAAGCTGACACCAGTTGGCACTGTAAATCCTCTTTGTCTTTGTAAGGATCACTGTGTCAATTAGGGATGGGTACTGAATTCGATACTTTTATATGTACCGACCGAATTCCGTCAATACTACTGTCCTGGCCTCACTGAGCATTGTAGTTTTTCACAAATACTCAGCGATTCCGGTAGCTAAACACTTTCCCATCCATCCACAAATAAGCAGTCCAGTTTGCTTTTCAGCAGGTTTAATGAGATACGTGTAAAACTGAAACACAGAAAATATAACAAAATGAATGCTTGGTACATTAAAATCGACACACCTAGCACAGAAACATCAATAAACATAAAACATAAACACAGTCACCTCAGCCATCAGATTCACCAGGATTTCATGAGTGAGCTGGGAATGCTTTGTCCATTTCTGTTGGAGATACATTGTTATAATGATGCCAGCCAGGACAACTGTCACTGTTATTGTGTGAGAAACTTCCAGCAATATGGATAAGTCTGGCGACTGCTTTCAGGAGAGATTTCCACTTTGAAAAACATTGAAAACGACTTGAGAGCAATTTTGGAAAGGAAGTCTCTGTGGTCACATTGGTGGCGTTTGCTCGAATGTTTGTGTCATTGTCTGGGTTAATAAGCATGTGCTGCTCTTCAGGACTGTTTCCTGACACGTTAGGTTCTGTGAGAAAACTCAGTCCAGGAAGCCACAGTGTGTTGACAAGCTCTGCTGCTGCCACTGACCTTGAACCGCAGTCGGCTGGATTCAGTTCCGTGGGTACAAACCTCCATTGGCTAGGCTGGGATACCTGTCTGATGCGCTGGACTCTGTTACTGACGAATACATAAAACCGTCTTTTCTCATTGTGAATGTAGCCTAATACTACCTTGCTATCAGTGAAATACTTGACTGCATCTAGTTTCATGTCAGTTTCGTGAATAACGGCTTCAGCAACTTCCACCACCAGGACGTCCGCACAGAGCTCTAATCTAGGGACAGTTAGCTCAGGTTGAGGGGCAAGCTTCGCTTTACCCAAGATAAAACCTGCTTCACAATGTCCATTTTCATGGGTAGTTCTGAGATATGCAACTGCTGAGATTGCTCAGACTGATGCATCGGAGAAGATAAAGAGCTCTTTAATCTTGGCTTGTGCAACTGGAAATGAGGCATATGTGCATGGAATGTGCAGCTCTTTAAAGGCTGACAAAGATTCTTGCCATCTGCTCCATTTGTCGTACTTTGTTTGAGGCAGAGGTGCATCCCATTCTACATTTTCAGATGTAATGTCACTGAGGAACATTCTTCCCTTGATAGTGATTAGTGCCAAAAAGCCTAAGGGGTCAAACAAGCTGTTAACTGTGGACAACACACCACGTCTTGTGAAAGGCTTGGGATTTTCCGGGACCTTAAATGTGAACGTGTCGACATTATGTTCCGAATGACACCAAGACTGCGATGTGCTGGCAGATCTTTAAACAGGTCTAAGTCTTTAATGTCCTTTGCTCTCTCTTCAACTGGGAAGTAATTTATAACATCCACAGCATTAAATGCTATCTTGTGTAGGCACAAGTTGGAGGTGGCCAACATTTCCTGAAGTTGCTCCACTCTTTTTGTAGCCTGTGATTCAGTGATGAATGACAGCAACCCATCATCCATGTAGAAATTCCTCTCAACCATCTGGACAGTTTTGCTATCATAAAACTGCTCCATTTTCCTGGAAATCGCAGGAGATGGGCTGTTTCCAAATATGTGGACTCTCATGCGGTATTCGACCACATCGTTGTTTGGATGATTCTCACAATACCACAGAAAGCGGAGCATGTCTTTGCAGTCCTCTTGAACCACGAAGCAGTGGAACATCTGCTCTATGTCAGCTATTGCTGCAACTGGACCCGTTCGGAATCTCATAAGAACTCCAAGGAGGCTGTTGTTAAGGTCAGGACCCAGCAGTAGGACATCATTAAGAGAGACACCATCATATTGTGCCGAAGAATCAAATATAAGAAACACTTATCTTCAATAGAGAGTGCTATTTGATGATCATTGATTGTTCTTGAGAAGACTGTGTCTGGCTTTTCTCCAAAGATATCTCTTACTCTCATTTTGTTCTCACACTCTAAAAACGTGGTCAGTCTCCCATTGTCAGATATGCATTTCCTCATTACACTAACTGTAGGGGGTTTGGGCATGCCATTGAGGAAGAGATCACCTATGACCACCCAGCCAAGATCCAGTTTTTGAGCAAAAGGTTCGTTGTTCGAGCCATTTATCTCCTTGCGTACCTTATGCACTCACAGCAGATCTCTGCCTATCGGCATCAGAATCTCAGAGTTGGGGTCCAGAGGAGGAATCTTTGAGGCTATTTTTACTCAGGTGTTTGTGGTGACAAGCAGCCTCTGGGGTGGGAATTTCTGCTCTATTGTTGGGGAGCTGGTCACATTCAATAAGTGTGGGAAGTGATAGACGTGTCTTCCTGTCTAGTGACTCTTCTCCCGAATGTCTGTGTGGTACCCATACAAGTGTTTATGGTGTAAGGTGCTACTGTTCCGTGAATATCAAACATGTCAAAGAACTCGCTTCTCTCTAGAGAAAGATTGCTCTGGTCATCTAGTATTGCATAAATCCTCCTAACTTTGTCGTGTTGGCAAGAGGGATACACGTTGACCAGGGTGATCTTAGAGCCCGATTTACCACTGCTGCCTGTACCACACACCTTGGTACAGCTTGAGGAGATCTGATTTTTATTGTCTTCCTCCCCGTCCTCTGTGTGCGGAGAAGGCTGAGGTGGGGTTTCAATCGTATTTGTACTAATAGGGTGAAGTGCAGTGACATGTCTCTCACTTGCACATTCTGAACATCTCACTGAGGCTTGGCAGTTTTTTGCCATATGATCTGCTCCTTAAGGAGTTTCTTACCGTCCTCAAGACGCATTTTAAGAAATCTTCTGCATCTACTTAGCGGCTGAGGTTTGTTATGGTTAAGGCAATGCCTTTCAGGATGCAGGTTCTTGTCTGTAGCTTTTGCAGATATGGATGTATGGTTCTGTGCTATACTTGTTTTATTGACAGTGATAGGATGTCTTATAGGGCCATACCTTTCTTTCCTGTACGTACTGGTGACTGGAGAGAGATGAAAGCTGGGATCATTCCTATTCTCAACCTCTTTGACAATGAAATCTCTAAAGAAGGAGAATGGTGGAAAGGACACATCATATTCTCTTTTGTATTTGGAACCTCGTGACATCCAGCGTTCCTGAAGTTGATATGGTAACTTCTCTACAATTGGGTTTATGCCCTTGGCAGTGTCCAAATAAGCTACCCCTTCATATTAGCATCTTGCTTTGCAATCTCTAACTCTTGGAGAAGATCAGCTAGTTCCTGTAGCTTACGACTGTCTTTAGACTGGATTTTTGGAGAGCCATACTGTTTATGAAGTCTGGTCCAGATCGATTTAAGGCCCCGAAGAGGCTGTGTAACATTAACTGCTCTAATCCTAGAAGCATGCTCACTAGACTCTTTACCAAGCCATGTTACCATGAGGTCGATCTCTTCCCTGGGACTAAGTCCCAGTGGCTCTATGGCACTAATGAGTGAAGCTCGCCAAGCTTGGTAATGTTCTGGAGTGTCGTCAAATTTATTTAAGCCAGATGTTATTACTTGACTATGAGCTAAAAACCTTGCTAGATCAAGAGTGTTACCTTCTGGTATTCCTGGTTTCGACTGCAAAGTCAGCTGGTTTAGAGATGAAGATTGAGACATTTTCCTTGTACCGTACTTAGTGTTCTGCAGTGTTTCCCCCCTAACAGGATTTGGGCTGAAGGTAGAAGATTGTTGTTTGATGTAGTCTCCTGTCCTATTCAGCAGAAGGGGAGCAAAGTTTGTTGGCTCTGCATAAGCCTGGGTGTCGTCTCCGAGAGGCTGAATAGGATAGGGAAGTGAGACTGTCTTTTCCTGGTTGTAAACATACTGACTGGTGTGCGACGACTGCTCTCTTACATAGTCCTCTGTCCTTGCTAGTGCATGTTTGGTTAAGGCAATGTAGCCTGATGGCTCCCTAATTTGCTCTGCTCCAAAATCAACTGCAGCTGCCTCCAAGGCAGCTGCTTCGGCATTCGCTGCTTTAACTTCTTTTTGCAAGCTGAGTGCACGTAATGACGCTTCCAGTTTTGTTTTTTGTAGTTAAATGTCAGTCTCTCTATCTAGAAATTCAAGTTTAGCTTTGGCTGCTTCCTCCTTAGCACGAGCTTTAGCTGCAGCTAAACTGGCTGATGAGCTTACAGATGAGCGAGAAACTCTTGAGCGAATGGTATATGCAGGCCCTGATTCAATGTCTTGACTTGAATGTGCATCACTTACCTTTTGTTCTTTGACTTCGTTGTCCATGGTTCACGTGGAACGTCTTTTTACTGCCCTGGCCTCACTGAGCATTGTAGTTTTTCACACATACTCAGCTATTCAGGTAGCTAAACACTTTCCCATCCATCCACTAATAAGCAGTCCAGTTTGCTTTTCAGCAGGTTTAATGAGATACGTGTAAAACTGAAACACAGAAAATTTAACAAAATGAATGCTTGGTACATTAAAATCGACACACCTAGCACTGAAACATCAATAAACATAAAATTATTCACTATACGTCCCAAAGATGTAATTGTTACTTACAGACGATGCCGCTTTGCTCTTGAATCAAAGAACAGAAAACGGCAACGTGCTCCTAGTTACAACACATGGCAGAGAGAGAAGATGAAACTTAACTCTTCTTCTTCCTGGTAAGAACCTGCAGGAACTACCTCTGCCAGTAGGTGGCAGCAGAAACCCAATGGAGAAAAGTGGTTCCATTACAACTACTAAGTATCTATTCACGTAAAATCAAACGGTACCATGTTTAGGTACGTAAACGCATCATTGTGACACCGAGGCAGTGAAGGAGTACTCGATTATTCATGTCGGTCATGAACACAGCATTGCACGCATAAAAGCGTAATGATCAGTCAGTTGCCGCTGGTACCATCAGCAAAGCAAGCATGGCTTATAGAAAAAGCTCAAAAGTATGGCTCCACTTTTCAAAAAGCAATGCAGATAATGCTCACTGCCATATTTGTGACGAGAAGTGCAAGGCCAGCAGAGGGAATACTTCTAATCTGAGGAAGCACCTGGTTAAGCACAAGATTTTCCTAAAGGCTGAAGAGTGCACAATTTTTCATTAGCCTCGGATATACGTACCGGGTATCGGTACCGTATCGGTTCAAATGTGAGAGGTACCCATCCCTAGTGTCAGTCCTAATTTAGGGTGCATCACTCATTCATATGTAGTACTGGATTGGACAACACGTGACTACTGGATGACACACATGTGCCATTACTATGTATTGAGTCAGGGCTGCTGCAGATGCAGAAGCAAAAGCAGCTTCAGAAGCAGCGTCGGAAGTATAAGAAATAAGAAGTGAACAAATTTTTTTCTATTTGTTAGCCATTGTACAAGATTTGTTTTAGTAAGTTTGTTTTGGCCCGCTTAGGTTACTCAAAGTGGAACTATCCTAGTTCTGCTGGAATATGAATAAAAAGAATGAAGTGATGTTTTTTTTTTTAGCTGTAACTGGTGTGAGAGCAAGAAGCAGAGAAATAGTGTTAGAAGGCTTGAGGCTGAGCAGATAAGGAGGGCACCATGGCCTGGGAGCCAGAGGCGGCAGAGTCATAACATCAGGACGGGAGGGGCAGAGGAGAGCCAGCTTCATGGGAACTGGGCATGGATGGAAGGTCAACGAACAAGCCCAAGTCATAACAGGCATGGGAGCGAGAAACGAGAAGCCAGGTGCACACTGTTTTTCATCAGTTTGAAGTTCGAAAAACAGGCGAAAGTCATAGCATCAGGACGGGAACGGGAGTCGTGAAGGGGGAAAAACAGACGGAAGTCATAACACAGGGAGCCAGCTGTGGGCTGTTTACGACTCTGTCTACGGGGGCTGGGAGACAGCACCGAAAAGTCACGGCTACCGCATAACTCAATGATGGGAAAGCTTGCCCGGCAACAGGGGATGAGCAGTGAGGCTATCTGCACTATAAAAACTGTGCCAAATAAAGAAACGGGGTTGTTTTCTAAGCAAAAGACCAGCGAACAAGATATATATATATAGATACAGTCCCTTGCGATAGAATTCGGCCCCCTTGAACTGGTCAACCTCTTGCCACATTTCAGGCTTCAAACATAAAGATATAAAATTCAAATTTTTTGTGAAGAATCAACAACAAGTGGGACACAGTCGTGAAGTGGAATGACATTTATTGGATGTGTCAAACTCTTTTAACAAATAAACTGAAAAGTGGGGCGTGCAATATTATTTGGCCCCTTTACTTTCAGTGCAGCAAACTCACTCCAGAAGTTCAGTGAGGATCTCTGAATGATCCAATGTTGTCCCAAATGACTGATGATGATAAATAGAATCCACCTGTGTGTAATCAAGTCTCCGTATAAATGCACCTGCTCTGTGATAGTCTCAGGGTTCTGTTCAAAGCGCAGAGAGCATCATGAAGACCAAGGAACACACCAGGCAGGTCCAAGATACTGTTGTGGAGAAGTTTAAAGCCGGATTTGGATACAAAAAGATTTCCCAAGCTTTAAACATCCCAAGGAGCACTGTGCAAGCAATCATATTGAAATGGAAGGAATATCAGACCACTGCAAATCTACCAAGACCCGGCCGTCCCTCTAAACTCTCATCTCGAACAAGGGGAAGACTGATCAGAGATGCAGCCAAGAGGCCCATGATCACTCTGGATGAACTGCAGAGATCTACAGCTGAGGTGGGAGAGTCTGTCCATAGGACAACAATCAGTCGTACACTGCACAAATCTGGCATTTATGGAAGAGTGGCAAGAAGAAAGCCATTTCTCAAAGATATCCATAAAAAAGTCTTGTTTAAAGTTTGCCACAAGCCACCTGGGAGACACACCAAACATGTGGAAGAAGGTGCTCTGGTCAGATGAAACCAAAATCAAACTGTTTGGCCAGAATGCAAAACGATATGTTTGGTGTAAAAGCAACACAGCTCATCACTCTGAACACACCATCCCCACTGTCAAACATGGTGGTGGCAGCATAATGGTTTGGGCCTGCTTTTCATCAGCAGGGACAGGGAAGATGGTCAAAATTGATGGGAAGATGGATGTGGCCAAATACAGGACCATTCTGGAAGAAAACCTGTTGGAGTCTGCAAGAGACCTGAGACTGGGACGGAGATTTATCTTCCAACAAGACAATGATCCAAAACATAAAGCCAAATCTACAATGGAATGGTTCACAAAAAACATATCCAGGTGTTGGAATGGCCAAGTCAAAGTCCAGACCTGAATCTAATCGAGAATCTGTGGACAGAGCTGAAGACTGCTGTTCACGAACGCTCTCCATCCAACCTCACTGAGCTCGAGCTGTTTTGCAAGGAAGAATGGTCAAGAATTTCAGTCTCTTGATGTGCAAAACTGATAGACACATACCCCAAGCGACTTGCAGCTGTAATTGCAGCAAAGGGTGGCGCTACAAAGTATTAACGCAAGGGGGCCGAATAATATTGCACGCCCCACTTTTCAGTTTTTTATTTGTTAAATCTTTATGTTTGAAGCCTTAAATGGGGCAAGAGGTTGAAAAGTTCAAGGGGGCCGAATACTTTCGCAAGGCACTGTATGTAGATGTATATCTATATATATAGAGAGAGAGAGAGAGAGAGAGAGAGAGAGAAAAGAGAGAGAGAGAGAGAGAGAGAGAGAGAGAAGAGAGAGAGAAGAGAGAGAGAGAGAGAGAGAGAGAGAGAGAGAGAGAGAGAGAGAGAGAGAGAGAGAGAGAGAGAGAGAGAGGGGAGAGGAGAGAGAGAGAGAGAGAGAGAGAGAGAGAGGGGAGAAAAGAGTAGAGAGAGAGAGAGAGAGAGAGAGAGAGAGAGAGAGAGATTTATACACTGCTCCAAAAAATAAAGGGACACTTAAATAACACATCCTAGATCTGAATGAATGAAATATTCTCATTGAATACTTTGTTCTGTACAAAGTTGAATGTGCTGACAACAAAATCACACAAAAACCATCAGTGGAAATCAAATTTATTAACCAATAGATGCCTGGATTTGGAGTCACACACAAAATAAAAGTGAAAAAACACACTACAGGCTGATCCAACTTTGATGTAATGTCCTTAAAACAAGTCAAAATGAGGCTCAGTATTGTGTGTGGCCTCCACGTGCCTGTATGACCTCCCTACAACGCCTGGGCATGCTCCTGATGAGACGGCGGATGGTCTCCTGAGGGATCTCCTCCCAGACCTGGACTAAAGTATCCGCCAACTCCTGGACAGTCTGTGGTACAACGTGACGTTTTTTTGGATGGAGCGAGACATGATATCCCAGATGTGCTCAATCGGATTCAGGTCTGGGGAACGGGCGGGCCAGTCCATAGCTTCAATGTCTTCATCTTGCAGGAACTGCTGACACACTCCAGCCACATGAGGTCTAGCATTGTCCTGCATTAGGAGGAACCCAGGGCCAACTGCACCAGCATATGGTCTCACAAGGGGTCTGAGGATCTCATCTCGGTACCTAATGGCAGTCAGGCTACCTCTGGCGAGCACATGGAGGGCCATGTGGCCATCCAAAGAAATGCCACCCCACACTATTACTGACCCACTGCCAAACTGGTCATGCTGAAGGATGTTGTAGGCAGCAGATCGCTCTCCACGGTGTCTCCAGGCTCTGTCACGTCTGTCACATGTGCTCAGTGTGAACCTGCTTTCATTTGTGAATGGACTGTAGGGTATACCTTCATGATTTAACAGTGGATAAGCATGGATGGATGGATGGATGGACACAATAATCTGGCAAATGATCTTTGATATAAAGTTTCTAAAACAGCTTAGACCACTAATTATAATAATCGGCTTCATAGATGTAGCAGAAACGTTCCAATTTCTACCTCATGCTGCATCCACTGTGCAATGAATTGGAGCTCTTTGTGGCTGCGTGACCCTCTTCAGATTTTGTGCTGCATCCTCTTCACCAGCAGCTCCCTAATCTACCAAATTCTAATTCAGCAGTTTGAGGAGCATATTATACTCTGTGTTCTGCTGAGGAGAATATACAGAGGAGGAATTTTTCTCTCACTCAAATGCCTTTTTGCTCTTTTGGATTACCATGAATAAGTTTTCACTGAGCTTCCATCGGGCTGCTTTCTGGTTCTTAGACCTGAGAAGTGTTGTAGTGTTAGCCTGCTTCTGAATGTTTGGATGGCAGAGGTTTCTTCTGTCTGGCAGTACTCGCTGTTCCTCATAGAAGAGAAAAAGCCAACAGCAGGTTTCCGAGGTTGTGTTTACTGTCGGAAATACTTGTTGGTTGGGTTTGATGTCATAGGAAAGTTTAGGTAGACGCAACTATCACTACTCTGAGAAAATGGTGGAAAATTAACTTATGAAAATTGTGTAACCAAGTTTATTTATTTCATGTAATTAAGGTAAATTTATGCTCAAAGAAAAAAGAAACTATGACATCAGTAAGCAATAAAATTCATTCATAAAACATTTTCATGTTTAGCGCTGACATACCACAAATTTCTTTAGGTGCTACGCCTGCTTTAGACTACGTGATGTCTTATGGCAAATTCCTACCTCTCTCTGCTCTACCATCTGCTCAACCTCAAAACCTGTGATGTAATTTTTTTCATTCCTTTCTGCCCACTAGGGTCCGCTAGGATTCTTGGATGTTGTTCGTGTGTACCTTACATTTAATAAGACTCCCATTTAAATAGTCTTAAAAAAAACCTGATCACAAGCAGAAAAAGGAATAACAACAATATAGCTTGTGTGAGGAGGTAGGTGCATAGCTCATCTCTTTAGATTTCATGGTATAACAAACATGGAGTTTCCTCTCAGACCTCAACAGTAAATCTCTTATTAAATAATGAAAACAATGGTCTACTTACATGGAGGATTTATTAAGTAAAAAAGAGCTACAGGTTTGTTCCATGCAGATTGTACAATGGGAGCCGTTTAAAGTTGTAGATGAGTTAACAACAGTGTATCTTTTTCAAGTTTTCTGGACAGTAAATTTTGTGGAAAAGTAGAAAATTAGCTTTTTACAAATCATTTTACAAATATACACAGGAAGAAAAGGCTAAGGTGTGAAAAAAATCCAGATTATATTTCTCATTTTATGATATGGGAAATTTAAAAGTTTACTTTTCTAAATTTGATAGTTTTACATTGCTTATTAAACATCTTTTATATTTGATTTACCACATCACAATATATTTTTTTACAGTCTGTTTTGGCTCTTTACCTCAAAACCAGCTTGATTATTGTGTTACTTAATGATTTGTGGAATATACAGATAAATTAGCATTTCAAATTAAATGTTTATTAATTCTAAAAAAATCTTAAGCCTTACTATTTTTAATGGTTTTCTCACCATAACAGGATAATTATTTCATATAATCTATATTATATTGCTGCCATAAATATTCTACATAAACACTTAGACAGTGACAGTCAGCTGTTGCAATCCAAACCACACGTTAGATCCTATTTTAGAGGGAGATGTTTTTCGCTCGTGTCATTAGGTGATGATTTAACACAGAGCAGGCTGTATATAAGAAACACAAGCTGGGCTGGTGGTTGGTTGCTGCTTCTTTATACACAGAAACATTTTCTGCGTCTGAGGGGAGGTCCGACATGATGGCTGGGCCATGTGGGTGGTAAAAGTTGAAGAGGGCGTCCTCAGTATAAAGGACAGCTGTAAATCCTTTCGTCGGAAACTGGGGAGGTCTGCATCGTTTGGAAGTTTACAGAGTTAAATGACTTCTCAAACGCCAAACAAATGTTAACTAACATTAAAAAATATATTATGTCAAAGTCCTAATAAAGTGTCTGCTCTGATACTCACATCAAATAACACAATCAGCCTAAACAACTGCATGCTGACAGAGCATTTCTCAAGACAGAACAAATAACACATTTAGTGGTTATCTTAAAGGGATAGTTCAGGTATTTTAAAGCCTTAAAAAATTTAAATCTTTTTATCAAAATCAGAAAGCGACAGTCAAAATCATGATAGGTAAGCATTAAAAATTAAATAACACAGACAATACATGTGGTCCATCAGGCAATAAGTTGGGCTACCGATATTTAAGCATTTTAAAAGCTGGAGAAGAAATTGCAGCATGAAGACATGAAGTCATCATAAATTTACTGAAACATATTTGATCTCTGAAACAGTACTGCAAATGTTAATCAATATATACTGTAGATAACTGAGTTATTTGTTCACTTGTAATCCATAATGTCCCACAATGCTTCTAGGCATATTGTGGTTCATTTATGGCAACTTCTGAAGCTCAATGTCATTAGTTATTAATAATATTTTAATTGTGCCATCAGTTTGTATAAAAATGGATGATAGTTTATATACTGGATTGTTAATCTGAAACTGGATGTAGATAAATCTTTTTGTATCTTTATAACATTAATATAAACTAAATTTCCCCATTTAGGCAAGAATAAAGGAAGGATTTTCTAAACTCGGTCTAGCTGTTCACAGAGGCTAAAGCTAACAGCTAGTCTTAAGGGGCCAACACTACTCTGTGAAAACAACTGCAATATAAAACAAGTCATAGCAGTTAATGTGAACAATATTTTACAACCTTCTAAACTGTCGTCACGTTTGCATTAGACAAGTACCTACACAAAAACAGAGTAGAGAGAGAATGCTAATCGATGGTGCTCTAACATGAAACCGTATTTGATATCAGAAGCATAGAATATGCTATGATTTATTTAAACACCTAAAATAAGAACTGATTTTATGTTATGTGTGTTTTGCCCAAACCTCAGTCAGGTAGTCTATGGGCGAGAGGCGGGGTACACCCTGGACAGGTCGCCAGTCCATCGCAGGGCAACACACAAACAACCAAGCACACACTCATTTATACACCTAAGGGCAATTTTAGAGAGACCAATTAACCTAACAGACATGTTTTTGGACTGTGGGAGGAAGCCGGAGTACCCGGTGAGAACCCACGCTTGCACGGGGAGAACATGCAAACTCCATGCAGAAAGACCCCCGGCCGGGAATCGAACCCAGGACCTTCTTGCTGCAAGGCAACAGTGCTACCCACTTCGCCACCGTGCAGCCCTCTAAAATATATTTAAATATTTTAAAGTTGCTACTTTAAATTTGCTTTCAATGCTTCCAGACAATGATTGTGAATATTTGCCAACCTGCTATTGAGTTGTCATTCCAGTAGATGGCGATGTTAACCTGTACTGAGAAGCCTCCCTCTCAGCCTCCTGTTTTCCCAGGAGCACTTTGCCCTAACTCTGTTCAACAGGATTTACAAGGTGGTCCAATCAGTTTTCCCGAAAGCTGAATAAAAATTATATCATTCCCCTGTTTTCTCACATTGTGTATGAAAGGAAGCAGTTCCCAGCTATTTATTTTCATTGAAGAATCAGAAGCTTTAAAGTTTAGCCTTGAGTTGTTTTGCTGTTACAATGCTTTATGCACAACCATATTATCTCTGCTTACATGGCTTTTAGATATGCTCTAGAGCATAGATCATCATGCTTTTATTGCCATGCTATGTAAAGTAAAGTAGAGCAGTTTACATTTTTATTGACCCGTATGCGTGTTTCTCTTTCTGTTTTTCAGGTGAGTGCTTGACACGGTATGGCATTTAAGGCTGTTGACATAAATATATGAATGGGTAATTTCTTGCTTAGATGAGTGGGCAACATTGGCGGTTCAGTTACTCTGAACTTTACTCACTAAGGAAAAATGTCAAACGTGTGTGTGCATGTTTCAGTGTGTATATGTGCTGGTCAGGGTTTTTTTCTGCTCATATGTTATTATACAGAACAGATATTCCTCTCCAGTAGCCTTGCAATAGCCCACAATATACTGGGTCACATTTCTTTACCAGGGGGGTTAAAGATTTACTGTGGACACACCCTTGGCAAAGCTACAAAGGGACCAGCTAAATGTTAACAGGTGATCCAACTGGTTTCTGTTTTCAGGGACCTGGTAGGATTACATTTCTTTGATACCTGACTATACTGTACCTAATTCATCTGGTGTCCACAAAACTCTGGGAGGCTACGCATTCGGACCACCTTTCACAACAGTACAAAACTTTAGTGTAATATTTACTTTGTTACAATCACAGAAATCTACCTTTGAGTCTACTTATTATTATTATTTTTTTTTTCAACAAATTAAACACAATTTCATAGTCAATGAATACCCAAAGAGATAAGGTGATCTACCCTAAGAAGCAAATATTAAGCACATACGATAAGCTCAACTTACTTCATTTTTTATCTGGACTGAACACACTTTTAGTATAGTAATTATCTATTTCTTCAACATTCATAAATGGTTACTTTAAATAACAAAAGACCTTCAGAAAACTGAGTTTGTCATAATTATTCATACTGCAGATTTAGGGTTAGACTTATTTTCACTCAACTAAGAAGTTTGTTTCTGATAGGAAATGAGACAAGGATATCTCAAAATATTATAAAACAATGTAAAAGGTGATTCACATTCAGGACTCTCGCTCCAAAATGGTAATATTTCTTCCAATCAGAAGAAACATGTTGGTGCAATTAAAAGATTAAACTAGGCCTAAATCTATCAGGCATTAGAATAATTGTGTTCTTAACTGTACTTCAAGAATTTAATCCAAATTAGTTTGTTGTTAGGATGGCTTCAATTGAATTTGTCAAAAGGTTCCGCATAAACAAATCAATTAAAGACAGAACACATTTTATTTAGCGCATTGCTCATGTTTTTAAGTTGGTCTTAGGCATTTGTGCCCAGCAATTACAAGGCGTAAATGAGGAAGGTGTTTCCTCTACATACAATGGCCTAACTATGAATACAGCGCATGAGGCAAGACAACATACAATATGGGGTTCACACGAATAAGGCGAGACTTGATCAATATTTCATAAATCCTAATCACGATTGGGATCATAATAGCTATTATACCAAACAAACAAACATTTTTCAAGAAATATTGTGGCTTTTAACATTGTGAGATTTTGGTACATCCCTATAGCAAAAGGTTTAGGAGAGAACCTCTCATGGTGAGGATGTCATCCCAATGGCTTGTTATGAAGGCTTTGTTTTGTATGTAAGACACAATTAAGTAACAGCAAACTTTAAATCTCATTTTTAAATTTGTTTTAGTTTAGAGTTTTGTACGATGTAGATTTCTGGGCGAAGCTCCTTTGGATTTTTGCTAGAGTTTTTGTCTCCTGTATACAGGGTTGCTCTCAACTGCTGATTGTTGAGCTTGGGTGAGAAAGGCAGCCCCTCAGTAAAGGATCTTTTTTATCTTTAGTGCCCAACGAGGGCAAGGATGTGTTATTGTAGGTGTAAGGCCTCCCAATCAGACTATGACATTGAGACATGACTCCCATTTAGAGTGGTGGTTCTATTTTCCTTTATCGTCTTAGTTTTAAAACACAGTATCATTTTAGTGACTTTTTGACAACATCACTAATACACAGACTGGAAAGGTCCTGCGTGTGTGAATGTGGAGCTGCGCTCTTATCTTCGTTTTATATGCTACATGGTGGGTGGACTTAGAATACCTGCATGTATAATATTGTTTAGCAGCCCTAACTACGGTAAACTCTCTAAAAGATCCCACTCTAGCTGCACCATGAAATTTAAGCTGCTCTGGAGTTGTTGGGGAGAGTAACTTGATACTTTGTTGGTTATGTACCCTGCATTATTGTCCCCACATGGGTCACGTACCCATCAAGGACAAATAATTTGCAGAAATGTATTTTTTATGTTGTAAAGTCTGGTTTTTGACACTTTAGCATGCTGATGGCAATAACTGAGCTCACCACCTCATTGGTTTGTTCTACAGTAAAGGAAGGGGAAACTTAGCCATTGTTTGGGCTGTTGTTCTATCTTTAAAGAGGGAACATTTAGCTGTACGTGTCACAAACAAAACAACAGGATACACTGCCATGCAGAGGAAAGCAAAATGGCATCGCCTGCAGGAACGAGGACAGAGTGGGTGGGTTTGAGATCTAAGTTCCAAGCTGCTCATATTCAATAAAACTGGGTAATTAAAGGTTTACCAGAGAATGTTTAGTGTGTATTATTGCTTCCAGTGTATTGTGCTTTAAACATGTGACTTAACAATCATTACCTGAGATTGTTTTTATCATATATCAGTGGAGGGGTTTGTTTCACAGACTTTGGCCTTAGAGTGATTGACTTGACAAAATTCAATAAAAAACAAACAAACCAATTTGCATATCTCGTTAGTGGAGGTGCACCAATCAGAGGTTCTGTAGACTGATTATGATCACTGATTTTTGTAAAGCCTTGAACTGCTAACATGGATTTGGCCAGTTCCAGTTTCTCTCTAGGAGCTGTATGTAGCAACAAAACACGTTTTCCCTATTTTTTAATACATTGAAAATGTAACTTTCTAACCAATAAAATGGTTTTAATGAAGTAAAACAAGGATATTCTCAAAAATTCCTCAATGTAATAGATCTGTTTTCCCCATATGTTAAAAAATCTACAAATTCAGCTAAAACCATCAATTTATGGGACAGATGTGTCTCAAATGAAAAATGAAAAGAAATATAGCATAACTCCTTTACTCCATTACAAAATAGATAAGAGGTCACTAATGTTATGTTTTGCAAACCTCAAAATATAACTCTCCACCATGTTGAAAGGTTTTCAGTTCTGAATATTTGAGAAAACAAGGTCTGAGTTGCTGTCATGTGTTAGAATGGTCCATTCATTTATTGCTACTATAAACCCAGCTTTAATAAGCCTTCCAGTTGTAATCTTTTATTATTATCTATGTTATCTACCAGAGGCGGTGCCTCACAGTGCAGTCGTTTTACAACTCTGCAGTTAAACACGATTTCTCTGAAATATCAAAACAAAGAAAGAATCATTACTGAGTTTAAATAGTTCTTAGCATTTTCTGTTGATTTCATATTAAACAGAAGGGTTTTAAACATATTCTAAGGAAAATAGGGAAAGCATCATAGGATGGCTGCTCCTGTTTTATCACTACTTATTATTATACTTCTGAGCCCTGTTTTTTTTCCAGATGCCAGGCTATAATTTACTTCTTCGAACATTGCTACATGATAGGGCATGCCAGGTGGATTTCTACTCTACAGATTATAATCTGCTGCTGCAATGCTGAAATAGCTACAACATTCTTGAGGTTTGTTTGAGAACATCTTGCGAAAGTAAACACACTTCTTGTACAAGCAGTGCCATTTTTATCACTCATTCTTGCACATGAACTGTTGCATTCATTTGTCCCACCAGATAGCGTCTGAATTGAAAACTGTCTTTTCCTGCTGGGGCTGTGCGCTGAACCCCCTCTGTGCTTAAATGACTAAATTTCAAGGAGTGACCATGCTTGCTTGTCTTGTTTAGGTAATCTGAAAACCCATCTCTTACTTCAGTAGGTTATTTAGAGTCTTTCATATGGTTTTGGCTTTCTGAAATACATAGATTGGAGTTGTACCTTGACCTTAAGAAGTTAACTGACCCAGATTGTTTCCGCTATAATAAGTTGTTTTTTTTCCACTAAAGAGTCACAAGACCCCTATGATGTTTAATTTGTGAAAGTCACAGATGACGGTGAGTCACTGCTGTCTGTAACGGGACTCTAAAGCTGTGGCAGAATGGGCTTTTTCTCTGCTGACTCATTTAGTTAGTTTACTGAAAGTCTCTCTTTTTGTGAGATCATTTCATGCAGACAGTTTTTCTGTTTCGCTTGGAGAACAGAAAGAATGCCTCTGATTCATTTTCACCAGATTGAGAGGATTTTATGGGAGTGGGGATAATAAATCTAATCTCATAGTGTGCATGTCTGAGATCGTAACTTTTGTTCGAGTGAGGAGGTACCTGCATTCTGTTTGTCTATGTTTAATTAGCTGCTCATCAGGATCTTTGTCTAAAAATAAAGCCCTGCCTCTTCAGGTTACAATACAAATGTCCACAGTGTGGCACAGAGTCAGGAAGCCAGTGTCTGGATCTTGTATCAGGTTTTGTTGTTTAATTCCCGGGTGCCCCTGGCAGCAGCAACAGGCCCATGTTCCACAAGGTCCTCAGTCGTGGACAGCGTTTAGTATTTGCCAAACCCGTGGGCTGTGTTGCTGCAGCAACTGAAGCAGGGCCACTCCCAGGTGTAATTGTAGATGTTGAGTCATAGAGGCAACTATTCAAGTATTTCCTTTTTTATAAAAAAAAAAATCATATTTTACAAATGTGCACCGATGTATTTATAGTATCTGTGTTTTTGCATCTAATAAACCTCTTAGGTGTCTCTGAATGACACCGAGGGGCTGGCCTCTTCTGGCTGCTCCCGCCAGAGCAGGCACACCCTGCAGCCATTTTACACCTTCCTGACTTGCCAGACTGAAGCGCCATTTTAGTAAAGGCCAACCTCTATTTAAATGATTTACTGGTTATGATATTTTTCCAGTTCATCGGCCTTATTTTATGTATTAACACAATTGAAACGGTTTTGGTTTATCCAAATACAATTCTAGTAGTATGCTTTGAAAACAAAATAGATTTGATGATTAGCTGAGGCATTATGTGTTTTAAGTCAAAATCAATGAAGGGTTTCTATGATTTGTATTTAAAAACAAAAATCTAAAAATAGTTGGCTTCATTTGTATTCAGCCCCTTTTACTCTGATACCTTGAAATAAAATCCAGTGTAATCAATTGCCTTTAGAAGTCACCCATATTACTAATTTAATTTCAGTATAAATACAGCTATGCTGTAAAAGGCCCAGAGAGTTTGTTACAGAACATTATGGTACAATTAGTACCATGATGACCAAGGAATACAGCAGACGGGTCAGGGATACATTTCAGCAGAATTTTATTGCTTGGTTAGGTTATAAAACATTATGCAAATCTTCGAACATCTCTTGGAGCATGGTTCAATCCATTAACTAAATATGAACAGCACAACTGCAAACCTACCAAGACATGGCTGTTTCTTTAAACTGACGGGAGAGCAATTATAAGAAAAGTAAATAAATGGCCCATTGCAACTCTGGAGGAGCTTCAGTGATCCACAGCTCAGCTGGTAAATCTCTTAACAGGATTAATATTAGTTATGCACTCCACATATTTGGGCCCGTATTCACAAAGAATCCTAAGACTAAAAGTTGCTCTTTGCCTTTCTTAGAATTTATCTTCTTTTTACCTTGATAAGATAAAACTGATTCACAAAGCACCTTAGGCCTTAAGAGAGCTCCTAACGTGAACAAATGTTAAGAGTTGTAAGGAGGACTTTTTGTGAGCACAGTTAAGAAGAGAAAAATGCTGAATTACCGAGAGATATATATTCTCTGTACAATGAACAACAGTGAATTAATAAGACGCTACCGGCTAATTGGTGCAGGGATCCACTCCCTAAACAGTTGAGTAAATGAGCACATAAACTTCTATAACAATCATTAATGTAGAGATTAGATAAACCTTATCATCCCCCTAGAGGGAAATTAAATTGTTTCAGCAGCAGGGCAGGTTAAAGATGCACCTCTAGTATGGTCATTTTAAGACAGATGAATAAATAATAAAAAAATAGAAAAAATAATGTATAACAATGAACGAAAAGAGAAGATTGCAAACAATATAGTAAAAAATAATTTAAATAATATTTACAAACTGTAAAATGCTTTAAAAAATAAGCCTTGTGAACAAATTGGAAAAAGCTGGAAAAAAGTATATAACAATATACACACTTTACCAACCAGTCACAGCTCTTAGAAGACAGTGTCACACGTAGCAACAGGGTCAACCACACCTTCTCACTAAGATAGGAATTTCGGTCGTCTCCTTGTTCAGAGTTGCTCTCAGCAGTGGGCTGAAGCACTCTTAAGCTAAAACTTTTTTAGGTTACGTTAGGAGCTCTCTGAGAGGACTCTGAGAATCTTTGGGAATATTGGGCCTGCTCTATAGCAAACATTGGTTAGAAGAAAGCTATTTTGAAAAAAAAACTACACTTCTAAAAAAAAAAATTAAAAGAACAATTTTAATTCAGAGTATAAGATCAAGTCAGTTAAACTTGAAAATGACCTGGTCAATTAAATAGTAGAGGGGGTTATTAATCAGTGTCAGCTGTTTTGTTGTTAATGAAATTAAGAACATGTGCACTAAAGGGGCAACAAAGAGATGATCCCAAAAAGAAGAACAGTTTTGCAGGTGGAGGCCACTGACACTTTTCCCTCCTCATTATTTTTTGACTGGTTTTCAAGAGATTTGCATTTGACCAAGGTCATTGTCATTACTAGTAGCCTGAGGTGATACCTGGACCCTACAAAGGTTGCACATGCAGTCCAGCTCCACCAGGATGGCACATCAATACGCACCATTGCCCAAGATTTGCTGTGTCTCCAGCACAGTCTCAAAAAAAGGAGGAGATTCCGGGATACAGGCAGTTACTCGAGGAGAGCTGGACAGAGGTCCATTCCAGGCTGGGAGCTAAACTAAGACACAAAGAAATTACTAGACAAATAAGTAAAAAACTAAACCTAAAGGAATTAACCTATATGGCAAGACCTTACTGACACAAATGAACAAAGAGGAAATAAACTGAAAATGGCAAGACCTTATAGAACAAAATAAACAGGAAGATGGTTAAAACAGACACAAAAGAAAACCAAAACATAAACATCGAAGTAATATAACAGCTTGAGATGGATGGCAAAGAAAAATGAGCAAAAAATTCAGTCTTTAAAAGAGCAAAACAGAAGTCATACAGCAATAAAAGATGGTCCTGTTTTTCTGGGATGCTGAAAATATGCACACCACACCTTTCAGACTTTTATTTGTAAAACTATTTAAAAACTATTTAATGGTTTCAATCCACTTAAGAACTATGTGCTGCCCTGTGTTAGTCTATCAAATGAAATTCTAATAAAATGCATTTAGGTTTGTGGTTGTAACAATTTTCTGTAAGGTATTAGCACCTACACTGCTGAAGGTTGTTTGCAAAGTTATGCAGTTTCTACAAAACATCTGTAAATGGAGTTTTCATGGGGTTTGCATGTACCTAACTCCAATTGTAAATGAACTCAGTGTTTTTTTAACAACTTACAAAATGCTTAAGTACTCCCCATAAACCAAAGAATGAGAAAACAACAAACAAAGCTAGCATTATTGAGGGGTGTGTTTTGAGTTTCTAACGTGGTCCAAATGTCTTTAAGTTCTTTGTTTTCTTGCTGTTTATCTCTATGTAGTTTCTTTGTTCTCATTTTCCTCCATTGTACACTCTTCCTCTTAATCTCTGGGTCTGTAATTTGCTTCATTTCTTGGACAAAGACTCCAGTGTGTTCTCCTTGTTTGCTGGTGCCAGAGTAAAGCATCAGTTCTTTCAGATCTATGGCAAATGGCACAGGGTATCCAGGGTAGCAGAAAGGATGTGTCTGGCCTGGCATGGGTCTCAGATTTATGGTGTGGATGTTCCTCTGCATTTATGGGACATAGATGAAAAGATTCCCTTGTTCTCTTTTTCTCAAAAACACTCTCCCCACCCTGAAGGCATCTCTCCAACCCCCGTTCCTGCACTTCTTTAGCCCAGTTTTTCCTGCTCTGTGTATCCACTTGAGGGGTAGTGGGTCTCACTAGGGTGACAAGAAAACGTAAATACAGTGTGGTGGAAAGGTGTGGAGCCACTGAAGCCGTTGCAGAAAATGTCATTTCAAAGCTTCTGGGAGAGTGGAGATCCCCTCGGAGATCGGTTCTGGCTCAGCCCTAAAAAAGGTGAGTGGACATAATGAAGCACTGGAATCTGAGAGCAGACGATGGAAGTGAATAATTCACAGCATTGGTAACACAAAGGGGTGTGGTCTTTTGCAGGCAACAATTTTCATTTTTCACAATTTGCTCTCTAAGGAGCTGAATATGAATTTGGCAGAGTTCTGACTCATCTTGTGCAACAGCACTAAAATCCTCCTGACTTCTAAATGGTGCAAGACGTCTCTTGCATGTCAAGTCTGATCGCTGCTGCTGTTTAGCTGAGCTGGCATGCAGCTCTTGCAGAAGAAAGAACAGGAGAGCTGAGAGCTGGTTCAAATTGTCTGTCCTCATCCCACTGCTGGAACTTGTTTACAGTACAAAGTGTTATTGTATTCACCAGTTGTTTGTGGAATTTACCATCAAGGTCTGACTTCAATTACTTTTATGTTAAAATGGTAAAAAAAAAAAAAGGCTTTTGTGCAATATTCTGGAGGAAAGGATATCTTGTTTAATAAGTGCTGGATAATAGTTTCAAAATGTTGAAGAAAGATTTCCTCTGCAGCAGTTATAGAAACAGTTATATTTCTGTTTGTGCTGACACCCTGCCTTCCTTTAACTCCTACAAGGTGGGCTATAATCCAGCTTTAAAGGCTGCTAGGGGTGTTGCATGGTTGAATACATCTGGACACTTTAGCAGCTAGTGACAGCAAGGAAGAATGAACAAGGCTGAGCAAACTTTGGGTTCTCAAGCTTATTTTGGGTCAATATGTTGAGTGCTGGGAGTCATAATCTGTGACTGAATTTCGTTCCACACTAGAAAAGGAAACTTTGTGTGATCCACTGTTTGTGGAGCTAGGACCAAACAGGGCTTTGACAGAATTATTTCTCTATTTTTGCCTTTTTGTCACATTTATGTTTCCCATCATCATATAAAATTTAACATCAGACTAAAATAACTTGACTAAATACAAAAAGCAGTTTTGAAATGAGGATTTTATTCATAAAATGAAAAAAAGGTATTTAAACCAACTTGACCTGTGTCAAAATATAATTGCATTTCCAAACCTAACCCAACAATACAAAATCTGAAACACTTTTACAAAGCTTTAGACAAATTCCCATTTCAGAAAACAATTTAACAAGATGTGAAACATTTTTACAAGTCTTAAAACAAATTTACCTTTATGAAAACAAAATATTTCAGAAAACACGCAGAACACATTTACAAATGACAAAATCTAATGCAAAGGGAATCTACCAACTCCGAGGCTGACCCTGAAGTGATAACGGGAGTGCTCATGGTGACCCAAGATGAACAGCATTCGAGTGGCATTTGCCCCATTTTCGCAAAAACCCCTGCAGTTGTTTAGATACTGGACTGCAATATGTGTGGCAGTTGGAGATGGCACTTGAAATATGTTTTAAGGATGACTAAGAGATCACAAATGGTCGGACAATAAAATTTTGTCATTTGTAAATGTGTTTTGCGTGTTGTTATATTGTTTCTGAAATAATAATTTGTTTTTGCAAATGTAAATTTGTTTCGGGACTTGTACAAGTATTTCACATCTTGTTAAAGTGTTTTCTGAAATGTGAATATGTCTCAAGCTTTGTAAAAGTGTTTCAGATTTTGTAATGTTGGTTTGTACCTCCTGGCCACTGTACTAAAACCAAAACCTTCATTAGTTCAGCCACACTGGAGGATTTGTTTAAGGTTTAAAGTCATGCCATAGCATCACAATTGGATTGAGTTGGCCACTCAAAAAGCTTCACTTTTTTAGCTATTCGGAAGTGCTGATGTGCTTTGAACATTGTCCTGCTCCATAACCCAAGTGTGCTTGAGCTTAAGGTCTTGAACAAATAGCTGAATACCCTCCTTCAGGATTTTCTGCTAGAGAGCAGAATTCATGGTTCCATCAAATTATTTCATGGTTCCATTTTTGCCAGAGCTTTTTTTTTTATTGGATCATGAACACTGACCTTAACAGAGGGAAATGAAGCCTGTTGTGCTTTAGATGGTTTTCTGGCTTCTTTTTTCACCTGGATGATGCAATCTTGGAGTAATTTCTCTTAAGCTATTCAGCCCTGTCCCATATTTTTCTCAATTTCTGGGTATTGGCCTTAAAAAAAGGCTTCATAAACCTTTCCCGAATGATAGATGTTAATGACTTTGTCTATCATCTGTTCTTGTAATTATTTTGATAGAGGTCTATTATGTTTTTTTTTAACTACTTCATGTTGTAAGATTGGTTCTGTTTAAGTGGTTTCTTATTTCTACAGGCCTGGAAGAAATTAGGGCTAAATGTGGCTAGTTAAATGAAACCAAAAAGATCGGATTCATTACAGAAAATTAAATTTAACAACATTTACTGTCTTACACAGAGTCAGGTTGTTTTGGATAGCTTTTTACAGTAAATTAAACCATCATTTGCTTCCTTTTGTCTTTACTCAGTTTATCTATGGAGATTTTCTTGCAGACTTCCAGAGAATCATACTGGCATCGAATATATTGGGAAAACAAAGGCAGAAAGCAGAACTTGCTTTTGTTCTCTGCTCCTACATCATTCAGTTCTACTTTTGACGTCAACTTCAGCTTCATGTTACAAAATCTGAAGCCTAATCTTTTCCAAATAATGACACATTGACAAGTTTTGCTCTTCTCTTTAGAAACAGTTACACAGATTTTACTTTGGGGGAAAATGATTGTGTCACACCAAAGTTGCTTTTAATACATTCAAATAACTAAAGATATTTATGAAACGAAAATAGCTTAGCTTGGCAAAACCACAGTAACAGTTCTTTTAGTAGTTTGATTGATTTCAGAATGCTTAGCAGCAGAGCAAAGCTTTCTCCTGCTCCAAACATACTTAGCTCCCTGTTTTCATCTTAGCCATCCATGAGTTGGTTATTTATTTTTGCAGCAGAGTGAGAAATGCCAAAGACACCTCTTTCACCGCCTCCTCTCAGACAGAGCTGCTTTGTTTAGGGCCATACCATGGTTAACCCCAGTTGTAACGATTTACAATTCACATTTATAGAGCTTTATTTTTCTCTTCTGGTCATAATTCTTCTGCTTGTTCATAGAACATAACCATCTTTAAAAGTTTATACTCAGCCAGGGGCATTTTTAGGGTCTCAAAACATTGGGGGCTTTAGCCCAAATCCAAAATATTTAGAATTCAAAAAGATAATTTATAGGTAATTTAAAATTAAAATAATATAGGACATATTGTACCAGTTCTCTGTCTCGGCTGGTTTTAGACTGAATGTAAATTATTGTGAATCAAGCAAAAAAGGGTTTAGAATAATTTTACAATAATTAGTTTAGGCCTGATGAAAAACCATTTTGCTGAAGCAAATAATGACACATTTTGAGGTACTTAGAAAATAACTTAATCTGATTTTTTGCTGACAAAAGTTTTTCTTAAACTTAGAGATGTTTACTTTGGGTCAGATAAACGTTCTTCTTTTGTCATCTACATAAAAGAAGCACGTTCTTTTATGTTTTACGTTTAACGTTTTAAACGTTACATTCTCATCAAAGTGTTCCACTCCTGAGCCTCCATTTTCTTAATTTCTTACATTTGAAATAAGGAAAGTGGTATAAAGTTGATTTTCCTAAATCTTAGTCAAATGGTAAAATCCTAAAAACACATTTATTTTATTATGCCAAGAGCTTTTGAAACATTTTATTAAAATTGTTCCTTCTTTTATGAACCTGTTCTCTTTTATCACCATCTTTTCAGCCCTTCATCCCACTTCTGAAGAAATTTGGCCTGTTAAAAATAATAAAAGAAACATTTTTCAACACAGTCTTTTGTTCTGCACTGAACATGTGAGACATTAGTGCAGTTCTTACTATTAAACACTTTGAGAGGAAAGGGTGTTAAGTTGTGGTGTTTAAAATATAGCATAGAGCCTCATCCTGGACCTTATCAGTACTAATATTACAGTTATTAATAACTGTATGCATATGGTATGTATGTCTCACCTTCAGTAAAACTATATCCTTGTTTAATTAGTTTAGTTTATATATTACATGTGTAATTCAGAAAAATAAAATAGTTAACTAATCAATGGTCCACATGTGATTAATTGCTATGATTTATTTCTTAATTATGCTGCATCTTTAAAGCCAGAGCTGGATGTTTAGAATCAGCACAGAAGATATGAAGGAGAAGAGGGAGGCTTACTTTTGCTCCTTCTACTTCGTCTTACTGGAACCAGAAGATATTTTCCTGGTTTATTGAGCAACACTTTTTTCTATCTACATGTAGAACTAGACTATAAGACTGGCTGCAGCCATGAGATCAGTGTGTTGATCTGAAGGACCTTTTAATGTGTTCAGCTACGTTATGATTAAATGCTTTTATTTTGACTGAAGTAAAGGATCAGATATTTTCACATTATGATGCAAATCCGGTTAGAAGCTCACAGAAGGTTGCTACTGTTTTCTATCACAGCCACATCATTTAACTTTACCTGTAGTTCAGGTGAAAGTTCCTCATCATGACCCTGAAGATGCTCTTTAGAGTGAACCTCCACCTCATGTCTTGCTGGGTGAATAAGTGATTACCTGTAACTTACAATTAGCCCATTCCGAGTCAGCATACAGGTTTTACCACTATCTTCGTCTAGGTTATACCGCTCGGTGTCCACCTGTTCCTGAACACACACATGCACCAGGCTCCCACTCTCTGGTTGGCTCCGCGGTTGCTCTGAAATGAGCCCTGTTCAAGGCGCTCAGTGTAACCTTTCAGGTAATGAAGGAGGCAGGTCGACCTGTAGAAGGCTAAACTGCTGTTCTGGACTTCTCCAGAATGGAGTCCGTCTCTGGCTTGTATTTCAAAGGCTAAAATATCTCCCTGGTTAAGTTCTATTTCGAAGTCACGTTCATGCTGACCAATACAGACATGGGTGAAGGTTATTTTGAGGTTGGATTAAGGCTTTATGTGAATCTTGTGACACTCCTACAATATAGTTTAGCGATTTGTACAATGCCGTGCAAAAGTATTCATAACCCTTGAACTTTTTCACATTTTGTTACATTTAAACATTTATTTTAATGGGATTTTATGTCATAGACCGACAGTCTAGCACACAAGTGTGATATGCAATGACAAAATTACACATGGTTTTAAAACGGTTTGTACAGAAAAAATATGGTGTGCATTTGAATTCAGCTCTTTACTTTGATAGCCCTAGAGAAGCCTCTGAGAGAACATTGATGAACATGCAGCCTCTCAAAGACAAAGGATCACAGCAGACAAGGCAGGGAAAATAGATACTAATAGTTTCAAATCATGATTATGTTATGAAACAATAGCCCTAAGCTTCAAACATCTAACGGAGCACCGTTCAATCTATCATCTGAAAGCAGATCGAGTAAAGTACAACTGTAAACCTACCAAGACAAGAGCATCCGCTTAAAATGACAGGCAGCCCAACTGTTACTCTGGAGGAGCTGATGTGATCCAGAGGCTCTAAAGGTTTTTCTTGCTCCAAGGGTTTTGATAAATATTATTTTCAGATGTGAGAAATAGAAGAGTACTTGGCAAAAGAGCTGCACCTGCATTTGCTGATGCCAAAGCATCAGGGGGACTTGCCAAATCAATGTGTGACTCCTTGATCAGCAATTTATACTCCTTTAGCCTTCGTAAATGGTATCCACGGTGTCTAATTGTTGTACTGGGCGATGGGTGGTGGAGTTCCAGCACTGCCAGAACCGCTTCAGGTTTTAGCACAGTCGCGTGTCACATATGGACGATACACAGATATATTTAATGCAGTACAAAAAACACTTTGTTGTCTACATCGAAAGAAGCTAGCTACCGGCCCACTAGTATGTCCAGATGGATTCAGACAGGTGTTTTTGGAGTAGGTCAAAAACAAAAACACAGAAGTCTCTTGTTTATAAGTCTCCATGCTGGACATGCACTTGCAGCTGTAAATGTTATACAGAGAGAGAACAATAGGAAGAAAAAAACAGTGAATTTGTTTTATGTAGGTCAGCCTTGAAGGCAATACCACATCATTTGATCACATGTAGGACACGGCACCCTGAAGTCAAACAAGACTCTACAGATTACTGGTTTACAGGATGACTGGGAGGGAGCCAGACATTGCCTGCGTGGTTTGCTATTACTGATATTAATAAAAGGTACGACTGGCCTATATTATGTTAGTTGACCGACAGGAAATGGGGTGGAAAGAAAGGTAAAAACATGCAACAAAGATCAACGGGCTAAGACTCGAGGCTGTGGTGGCCCTGTTGAGGACTGTAGCCTCTGTACGTAAATTGCGTGCTTTTACCCCTGTGCCACCACCTACTTGGATAATGTTTCTTGCATGTTGCCTCATAAAAACGCCTCTAAGTACTTTTTTATTGATTGTTGTGGCTCCTGTCAAAGAAATGCTTTCAAATTTGATAAACAGTTAGTTTCTAGATGAATTTAGATGACTTTGTACTAAAAATGCATTACCTCTCTTAAAATGATTAATTGCAAGGATCCCCAAGTTTAGCAGATCCTTGCATCTGTCCTGTCATGGTCACACCTGTCCTACCAGTGTTAGGACAGTCTTAGGAGATCCTCCTTAAATTAGCATAGGCTTTTCTTCAGGATGAAAAGTTAGCACTTGCACATTGCAAGGGGATTTATCATGATTTGTCATGATTTTAGACATCTATTCGTTGTCATGTTTCAATAAACTGAGCTTTAACCAAACTTTATATGTTCTAAATTATCCGATCCTTTTTGACCAATCACTTACAGCAACTTACAAATAGCTAGCAATCAACAGAAAACAGTCAACTGCCAAGTTTTGTTTAGAAATAAAAACTGAAAAGTCATCTTTAATTTTTGGGTTTGAATAAGTCTTGAACTTGAGAAACCAACTGTACTACAAGTTAAGTTTCATTAAAATTCACAAGACCACAGCAATATGTCATGCATTTTCCCACTCTGTTGTTATACATAGCCATAGATCTGATAAATTTAGATTTAGCTGAAGTAAAGTGAGGTTTTGTTGTTTGGGTAAACTGTATTACTAAAAACAGATAAATGAAAAAAGCTTTTTCAGTTGATAAAAAAACACCTGCTGACCTTTGCTTTTTCTAGAAGAGGCTGCAATGACTTGGATCTGATATCAGTGGGGAGGACACGCGTGTAGCACCATTAAACACCCCGAGCAATAGGTCTTTTACATTGGGCAACTTGCCAGCTTCGAGTTGCCATCAGGCGGTGGTGACAAGTCTATTCTTGGATAAGGGGAGGTCGCAAACAGTAGAGACAAACTCCTAACTAGGAAGTTGCTCATATAAACCTTTGTCCTTTTATGTATTTTAGTCAATCACATCTTATTTGGTTCAGTTTTGGATTTTTTGTTGCATTGCCTGTTTATGTATAGTATGTGTTATACATATCTTATGTGGAAAAGGGTCTAATAGCTGAACAATCCTGAGCAGAATAAAAGAGGTATAGAAAATAGGTGCATTGTTAATGAAATTTGAACCTAGATTTAAGATAGATTGCAAATTTCACCTCCCACAAATATTGGTGAACATGACCATTGACATGATCAACCAGTATTCATTTCGTCTGTCTGTCTGTCTGTCTGTCTGTCTGTCTGTCTGTGTATCACAGTCCTAAAGAATCTTGTTATGTCCTATTTCTTCTTAATCGACGACCATTAGTCATTTCACTTTAAATTTAGAGACAACTATTACAAAACAAAAACCAAGAATAATCCACGGTGGTATTTTCTTTAAAGTCTGTATATTTAACTTGTGACAAGTCGTGACTGAGCTTTGAGCTGTAGCAAGGGTTATAAAATAGAAGGTGTGTACAGGAACGGGGTGTTTTGCATAAAATGAATGCTGAACATCTCCCATTCGAAAGTTTTAAATACATCATGGCATATGTTTAAATCTCCCCACTAATAAAGAAACTCTTGTAGGCTGAAGTTCAGTGAATTTCAATAGCAAGACAGTGGTTCTGGAGTGTTTTTGCCTTAGATTACCGGGCTGCCTGGTCACACACACCTTTTTCATTGCGCCATCGCGCCCTCCAGCCTCAAAAAGCAAGTGGTTGACTTATCGATCGTTTCAAAAAACACACTGAAACGCAGAAAAGTGTCTTGTAGAAGAAGGTCTAAAGCAACTAAACAAAATACAACAGTAAAGAAGAGATAAACAAAAATAGTGTTTCTGTATTATTCTTTTATGATTCTGATTTACATTATTTTGACATTTATTTGGACATTATTTGTAGTTGTGGACACTATATGAAATTATTGTATGCAGCGTAAATTTCAAACCAACCAAACCTAAGATCAACTTAACTCCACCACTGGAGTGAGGTGGATAAAGGGGGTAAACATAATAACTTAAAAGAGATTATTAAACATGATGAATTTTCTGTAATACCGAATACTAGAATCGTCTACTTACCAGGTCCATCCATCTATTAAATGTTTTTTTTTCTTTTATTGTTGAGAACTCTATAAAACTAAACTGAAGAAACTGGAGATGTTAGCCCCTGGGGATTCCAGGGTTTATAAATGTATACATTTCAGAATGTTAAATGGCTTTCTTGTACAATAAATACACCTGAGAATTCCTGTCTTTATCGATGCCTTCCATTCTTTTGAAGTGCTGCCTTTGCATGCAGTATGAAAAGACAAATCATATCTGCTGTAGGTGGATTGTTTTTGGATGTGGCCCAGAGCATCATCTCTTAGTCTGACTAGAAGCACGTAAGGCAACTTCATCGTGTTACAGAGATTAGTTTTTGGACTGCACTAGAAAAAATATTGGTTATACTCAGAGTTTTGCAAAAGAAAAGTTTAATGAGGAATTTGAAAGAATCAAAGTAACTTATGATTATTAGACATGTGTTCAGCTGTCTGTTGGTTCTCTGCTGTAGACTGGGGAGAGAATAAGCGTCTCTCTCAGGCTTGGCTCACTTCATTTGACTGTTGCCATGGCAAGTAAAAGCAAAACAGTGTTTGGATGTGTAATAGTGTGGCTTCAAACAGCAGCAGGGTGCACATTATTTCTTTGATTCTCATTCGCCACTACTATAATTTTACTACTAGATCATTGTGTTGTTGTCTGGTCCTGTCTGCTTACACTGCTCTGCAGTAAATCCCTTTCTTCTCTGTAGGATAGATAGAACACGAGCTGCTCCACCAGCAGTTGTCACCTTCCCTTCCAGTTTTTTCTGGCTGGGTCAGGAGACTTTCTCTGTCATGTAGAGATGAACAGGAGACAGATGTACAGAGGGGAAATGTGATCTTGGAATGGAAATCTGATATTTGGTTCCAGGCAGAGCAGAAAAGGCAATGCAATAATGCACAGTTCTTTATTTGGTTTTGAAAAACAGATTTGTGGTTTACAAATAGAAGCTCTAAAGTTAGCGGTTTAAGGCAGCAACACAACTTTAGGTTGCTTTACAAGCTGTTGCATCAGTGTGAGCTTCTTTTTATGGGGGCTCGGAGACCCTCATTACAGATATATGTATAAATAAAATTACTGTTATCCCTCTGAAAATAAAAATCCATAGAGAATATCAAACTGCCTCTGTGTTAAAATCCTTGCTTTACTTGTCCTTATAAAGAGAATCTAATGTTTTCAATTTTTAGGATTGACCAAAAGAACATTAATAGATATATGTGTCAGTGTCAATTTTATTAATAAAGTCACGCCTTATGTTTGAAAACCTTTTAGCTATACCTGATGCGGAAATGTGTAAAACTCTACACCTTTCACTCGGGGATGTGTGTGCAGCCAGTCACCTCAGGAGGGGACAACTCCTCCGTCTAATTTTCTCATCGCTATCTCTGTAACACATTCACTGGGCGTCCGTATGACACAGCAGAGGGTGTGTGTTAGCCGGCTGTAGTGAGCATTTAGAGGTGTGCATGTTCATTAAGGGGCGTGTTTTTCTCTATGGGTGGGTTTCCATGTTAAGTCAGAGCAGCAGAACATGTGCTTTTGCTCACTTTTTAGACGTGTAGCTGCACCTATTTGACTTGTCTAAATTGTACTTGGTTTATTGGAGACAACTGTTTTTTTCTTCTTCCTCCTTTTTTGTTTGTTTTAGTAAGATTTTTGTTTTATGCCAATGTTTTTCTAAGAATAAGAAGGTAGGTGGAGTCAGGCTGCGAAGTGCTCCTCACTCCCTCCCTCACTCACACGCGCGCTGCCTTTCTTCCATTCTGTCATTGCCATCTCGGCAGAACAGAGATTGTTCATGCCCAGGCATTCTAAGTGTAGAGAGGACAGCAAACTTTGACTTTTGAAAGGAAGGATTTTCTTTTTCTTTACAAGAACTGAAGGATCTGCAAGACTACAAGGAAGAGACAGTAAGATAAGTAATGCTTTGATCTTTCAACTTATTTTAACTTGAATTGAGAAGCATGTGACAACTGGCTTTGCCTCTGGATTCTTTACCACAACAAGACCTGAGACACTCTAATATCATATTTTGATTTTTTGTTTTATTATATTTTACTATAAAACAATTACTGACATAAAGCACAATGGTTGCTGGAATGCTGATGCCCATGCATGAACTAAAAGCCATCTACGAAGTCCTATTTCGAGATGGTGTAATGGTGGCCAAGAAGGACAAAAGGCCTCAGATCAAGCACCCTGAAGTGCGAGAGGTGACCAATCTCCAAGTAATCCGTGCTATGGGCTCTCTTAAATCCAGAGGTTATGTACGGGAAACATTTGCTTGGAGACATTTCTACTGGTACCTGACCAATGATGGCATTGTTTACCTGCGCGACTACCTCCACTTGCCCACTGAGATTATTCCAGCCTCTCTGCAAAGGGTTAGGAAACCAGCTGCTACTCTGGCCATTGCCCATCGTGCTGCACGGGTCCAGTCAGTACAAGGCCCTACATCTTATGTTCCCAAGCCAGGTCGCAGGGATGAAGCAGAGAGCCAAGAAGCATTAGCTGAACGGCAAGGCTACCGCCATAAAATGATGGACCCAGGAGAACGAGGGAATTACACCGATAGGACCCCTAGGTTCAGGGGCCGTCCACTGACTGACGAACCAGTGAGGCCAAAGCCATCACAGGAGGTTAGAGACCAGCATCAGCCTCTCTACAGTAGAGGAGCCACCTGGAACAGCAAATCAGTGAAAGAGGAGACTCATCAGAGACTTAATGTAAGACATGAAAAGCAGATGGTTTCAGAGGAGAGAAGGATGTTGGATGTTCAGAAGAGGAACTCCACTTCTGTTCCTCTTCAAACAGCAGGTTTAAAGCAGGATGCATCCCAGACCACTCCGATCTCCTCAGTGGCCTTACCATTACCTGTGGCTACTGCTGGTGTGGCTGGAGGTTCAATGATATCAAATATGACAGTTAGATCCTCTGCTGCCGACACAAATGTCAAAATAAAAATTACACAAAAACCTGAGATTGCTAAAAATAAAAAATCTGTGAAAGCCACTGAAGAGATCAGTCCAGCTGTAACAATTGTTCCAAGTGGGGAAGTCAAAGAAGACAAAACAAAACCTGCTGAACTCACTGTCACAGCAAATGAAATGCTAATGCCCAAACCAGTTCTTACAATGGGATGTGAACAGGAAACTTCCAAAGTTTATTCTGGTTCTGCCACCTCTGGTAACACAAAACTGAATGATGTTGATCAAAGAAAGCACAGGAAAGAAGAACCTATTGTTGAATCAGTTAAAGCAACTGAAAAAAAGGCCCAAGTCCCAGTTAAAGCTAAAAGAGATGGTAATATCAAAGGGAAAACTGAAGAGGTAAACCAGAAGACCATCAAACCCAAAAATGATTACAAGACCAGCAACCCATCATGGACCACTGATGAAGCAGTTGGCATCTCCAACATCAGAGTGACTCAGAAAGCAGTCCACGCAGAAGTAACCCCACCAGATCTCACTGCAAAGCCTGATACTGATGATATCACTCATAAAATGGCGCAAGTTAAAGAATCCTCATCACATGAAGTAAAAACCTATCCGGATACAGCAGCTGCATCAGGACCTCAGACCAAACAGGAAGATCCACAACTGACCAAAAAGAATGTTATCTTAACAGAAACAATCACTAAACAGGACAAAACTAGTCCTACGGGGATTTCAAATGCCAAGAGGGATGAAATAGTGCAGCCAAAAGAGGTCTCCAAAGTTTTAGGTCAGGACCTTGACCTAGAACAAGATGTCATCCATACATCTGTGTCCATTCAAACTGCTGCTACAACAGAGGAGGGCAAAGATGCAAAGCAAGTATGTGAAGGAACCTCCAAATCCAAGAAAAAGAAGTCTCCCGGTGAGATGTCCAAGGGCACAGTTAAAGAGGATCAGCCCCCATTAATGGCAGAGGGGAAAAGGTCAGAAAACTCCTCCCATGAAGGGATGGTAGAAAATGTCTTCCAACAAAAAACAGTAATTACATCTGAGTCTTTAACTGTGTCTACCTCCATAAAGACAGAAGGAAAAATCAGTGCTAGGGCCAAAGCAGACAGTGACTGTAAAAAAACTGATGGTCAGCTACCAAAGGACACATTTACAAAAACTAAGATCATATCAGAAGAAACACCTACAGCAGCCTCTGCAGGTGTGCAATTAAGAGAGAAACCTGTCACTACCACCACACAGGCACAAATGTGTCCCAAATTAAAGGATACAGACCCTGATATAGGCCCAGCAAAGTCAAAGGAAGTAACTGTTCTCAATGTGGAAACAGTGACTGTGCAGAAAATGAGTCAAGTTGAGCTCATGCAAAAAACCACAAAACTTGAGGAAAAAATACCAGCAGATCAGTCAGACTCTCAGAAAATCACTGCTGTACTGTGTGCAGAGAAAGTTACAGACAAGCCTGCAAAAGCAAAGAAAAAAGGAAAAGGCAAAAAACAGATTGAGGTGTCACCAGAAGTAGAAACCATAAACACAAAGTCTGTCCTTATGAGTGAAGGAGAAACATTGCCATCCACTGACATAACACTGTCCAAGTCTGCAGGCAAGGATAGCGCTGTCATGGCCTCTGAAATTACAGGAACTGAGGTTCCTTCAAAGATGACTCCTGAAAGAATGTGCAGCGAGGAAGTCAGGCAGGCAGCAGCTGTGCTCTCTGAGGCCCCAACAGACAAAGGGGAGGTGGAGCTAACACAGCCCTTTGCAAAAAAAAACAAGCGGGAGGTTCCGAAAGCAAAAACATCTTCCAGTGCAAGGAAAGCACCCGCACCCGAAGATTTAGCGTCAGCTGAGGGACAGGCCAGCCCACTCTTCAGGCAAGAAGAGCCTCCCAGAGTTGCACAACATTCGGCCGGTCAGGCAGCAGAGTGCAGCACACAGGAAAGGCTCTCTGTCTCTGAGGCCATAGAGCACGAAGAAGACAAGAAGAGAGACTTGGTGGAGGACACACCCTCTGCTACTGCCACACCCGCAGCCCAGCCTGACCAGCCTCACCTGGGGGACATCAGTGTGTCTGATATAGTTGACACAGACGAGGCCACCATGAGAAAGAAAATAGTGGTGGTTGAGGAGATAGTTGAAGTGAAGCAGATCGTTAGCCCTCAGGCGGCTGGGGAGCAGTCACCTCCCCCACCTGTGAAGACCGAGGTGGAGGAAGAAGAGCTGGACCTAGATGTTCTGGAGGAAATTGCTAAAGAGCGAGCTCTCTTGATCGCGGCTGCAGAGGTCAAGGTGCAAGGAGCTTCACCTGACCCTGACTGGGACCATTCACTGGGAGAGCCAGAAAAGAGGACATGGCCTAACTTCATTCAAGGTTTGTTTGAATGCATGAAAACTGACCTACTTCCTGCACTGTCCTAAGCTGTCTGCGCATGTGATGGAGTTTTTTTCTTGCAGTCAGGTTCCCACCTTTCTTTGAAATTTGGGAGGTCTTAGACAAGGTGTTTCATGACAGCTCGGTTGCTGCTCCATACAGTTCAGTTTTTTTTACTTTATATTGTGAAAATAGATTTTTTTTTCACTATTAATTGCAAAGTGTTATTTTGGGATTATTTGAATACTGTAATGTGTTAGGGAGACTTTTCTTGGACGTGGAGACGTTCTCCTTTTAGGAACTGTTTCAGTTTGAGGGTGGGAAGAGACCATTGACATGTGGCTATGATTTAGTCATGTGTGTTGAAACAGATCAGGCATTAGTTGCACTGCAGTTTTAACACTTATAATTTTAATTGAATCGATATGAAAATAAAATGTAACATTTATTATTGCATTAAGTAAAAACAAACTATGTGGATAATAAGTTCCTGTGTAACTGTTTTTCCATGTTAGATCAACCTACATTCCTAAAGCAATTACAGATTTTGGGTGGGGACTCCCTCTCTGATGAATATTGTGTCAAGGCATGTTTTCTCTTAAGATGTGTAATCTCCCGGGACATCTCTGATCATTTGCAAATAGGATTTTGCAAAAGTGTTGTCAGTGTAACAAGGTGGGGCTGCTTGCCGAGTTTCAGCCCCACTTGTTTTCTGTAGACATTGTTGTGCGTGAGTTGACCCCAACTGGGAGGAAGGTGTGGTGCTTCTGGAAGCTTTGCAGTAGTAATGCTCTGGTTTACATTCCCTGGTTGTACCTATTAGTGATAAGCGCAGCAATTGTATACTATTATGCAAAGACAGCAGGGGTACAGGATTTCTGTAGGTAATTTGATACCATTATTGTATGCTCTCTGCCTTTGGTGTGGAAATGAAAGTTCCCAATCAGGTGCCACACAGTGCTGTCATCTGTTCTTCTGGATTGCAACTTATGTTGTTATGAAATACGTTGTGGTGGGTATTGTATAGGACACAAACATTTAACATAATTTAATATTTTTGCATAGTTTAAAAGGGGAAAAAGCTGTTATTTTCTGTGAAATTTGTATTTTTTTTTTAGCTCTGAGACAGTATAAAGGGTGGAGTTGCATGGGCGTTGTCTGTTATGGGTGTAAGCAGCAGTCAGAGAGTAAGGAAGTTGGAAAAGATTGTTCGCAGCTCTATGGGTGTTTGTTTGGATCCACACGTGACAGCAGATCTGGTTTCAATTAGAAGCTTGGCTTCTTGATTCGATCTGTTACTCATCAGGAAATAATGTTTCATTTGCAGTCAGAGAAAAAAAGAAACTTCATAATTCACACACACATAAAGCATAAACATAACATAAAGCTAACCATAAATAAATCACACATTTTTTAAATTTCAGCAACTACAAATACTTGTGATATGCACAAACAGTTGATAACAAGCATTTGATTTTACCTCTGACTTTAAAAAAGTCTTCAGATATGAACACAGTAGTGCACTGCTGACATCTGCTGTCCATTCACCATCTCCATGCCTCACACTAACCAAATGTTCTGACTGCAGTCCGATGACTTTTGTTTTTTATAAAACCTTAATTAAGAAACATTGGTTTGTCTAATGTAGGTGTATTTGGCATTAGGTAAAGCATTTACTGCTGTTATCCTCTTGGTGTAGTATTCTGGGAAGGTAAGCTAATTAAATGGCCAACCCAATCACACCCTTGATGAGTTTTTGCAGTTAGGCATGTTCACTTTGGCAATGTTATGCTTTCTATTTCTGTTCTTTTGTGTCAGTGATGTAAATACCAGGAAGGTGAAAAAATATTTTTAATAAGTATGATTTGTGATGGAAAGGAATTTGTTGAAAGAAAACACTTGAAGCAGGCTTGTGCTTCATATTCAGGGAAGTCGTTGATATTGTTTATGGCCTTTTTGAACCTTCTTCATGCTACAGTATGTATTTAAATAGAAACGTCATAGTTTTGGACTGACTTTGGTCATGCTTGAGGAACAGTTTAAACTTCACCCACACATAGCAACAGAGGCAGTTAAACTAAATAGCATCCAAGACGTGCCACTGAAGTCCTTCGTGTTTTCCTCTCTGAAATTCTGCCCACTGCGTACATTATGTGATTGAAATGAACAGCTACAGCTCTGTGCCTTTCATTATGGTGGAATGCCATTTTTATGGTGTGACTCACACTGGCCATTCTCAAATGCTGTAGCTGGGAGTCTGACCTTTTTCAGCAAAACTGTTAAAACTAAAGGAGACAATGCAAGTGTTAACTCTTTAGGTCCAAAAGAAGACTTTGTTGGGATATAATGGCTTGAATTTCCCTGCTGCTGCTTCTGCCACTGGCCAGCATGAATGTTTTGCCCGAACAAACCAAGTGACCTGCTATATCTTTTACTGCTGACTCTGATTGTGAAATCACTCCTAGTATTTTTTAGTAGAAGAATATTGCGGTCTACATTTCATAACTTGCGACACGAGCACACCAAGCAGACACCTTGACAATGAAGTAGGAATTGGTATGCCAGGTTAAAAACACAGAGTGAAACTTGGAAACATAACCACAGCTGTTTCATCGCTTTTTAGTTCATTTGTTTTCAATTTCTCTTGTAGCAGTATAACAGTTAACCCACTATAGGCCAACCCCCAGAAACAGAGTGATCGATAACATGTGGAATAAATTAAGGGTTTGGCCCAGATAGTTATACTATTAGTCATTTCCCAGGATACATGTGGGGCCATATAGAAGACGATGACTAACACTATTTCAGATCTGTGAGAAAGCTAAAGGACTGCTTAACAGTGTATTGAAAAAGTATTCACACAGAACCTTAGGAATATGAGGAAAACAATAAAGCAGGCTTAGGTTAGAAAACAATATCCAAGGTCTTGAACATATTACAGAGCACTGTTCAGTCCATCATTTGAAGATGGAAAGGGTTTGGCAGAACTCTACCTAGACATGACCATCAAATCTAAACTGATAGGCTGGATGACAGAGCATGAGAAGAATTGATCTCAGAGAGATGCAGCCAATAAGGTCACTGTAACTCTGGTGGTGCTGCAGAGATCCCCAAACGCCAGCCTCAGCCGCAGTCAGCGGACTGTGGGAAATAGACCAAGCTCAAATGTGCTTGGGGAAGGAAGCCAATCGTACCCGCGGTGACACCGGGAAACCAAGCGACCCCTTCCGCTACTGTGAGCGCAAAGAAAAAGAGGCACGCTACCCAGGGAGCTGTCTTCAGGGTGGGAGAGCAGGCTCTGCCAGACACCTGCACCCCCCCTACCAGGACATGTCCTGTCCCAGTTCAAGTTCAGAACACCTCGTTCAAGGCAACTCAAACGGCCTGCAGAGCCGACGTTGGAGCTCATCATTTAGAGCCGACCGAAGCTGAGGAAGATCAAAACCACCGAGAGCTCAGTGGAGCCGCAGCTGTGGCCAGAAAGCACACACCAATGCACAAACACATGCCATTGTCTAAAAACACGACCTTCCCCCTTCACAACATGTTCAATAAAGTTGTTTTCTGGCACGCATCCAGGCCTGGAGCAGAGGGCGCAGCCAAACAAATAGACATAAAAAATATGTTAAAAATAACACACAGACTGGACGTGGCCATGCAGCTGCACATGAGGCCACAAGGGGGAGCTCTCGCTCCACCCTTGCCACTGCTGCACATGAGGCCTCAAGGGGGAGCTCTCACCCTACCTCTAGCACAGCAGGCTGCTCTTTCTGTGGAAGAAGCAGGCCTGGGGCGAATGCAGCTAGAAGTTGTAGCGGAACAGCAGAACCCTCAGCCGCGGCTGCGCAGTGTTTACACAGAAGCACCTTTAGGTACACTGGCAAACAAAACTCAGCTGTGGCGAGCGTGTGGAGCGTCAGATTGGGTGATAAAGACTGTATCCAGGGGATACAGGCTCCAATTTGTGACAGCCCCACCCCATTTCAAGGCCATAGTACAGTCATATGCCGGGGGGGAGTCTGCTTGCACCCTGCAGGAGGAAATAATTTCTCTGCAGCACAAAAGGGCTGTTCAGCTGGTACCGCAGGAGCAAAGCAGAGACGGGTTTTACTCCAGATACTTTCTTGTGCCGAAAAGAGGCGGGGGTCTGCGACCGATATTAGATCTGCGAGCTCTGAACACGTATCTGAGACGGTATTCATTCAGGATTCTGACACACGCAGCTCTGATAAGGTTTGTGCATCAAGGAGACTGGTTTGTCTCCATAGACTTGAGAGACGCATATTTCCATATCCCTATATACCCCCCTCACAGAAAATACCTCAGATTTGCGTTTCAGGGAAAGATATACGAGTATCTGGTACTTCCCTTTGGCCTCTCACTGAGCCCTCGTGTGTTCGTGAAATGCACCGAGGCAGCCATCGCGCCTCTGAGGGAAAGGGGGATGCGTTTGGCGACGTATATAGACGACTGGCTGATTGCAGCTCAGTCTCTAGGGGAGCTCATGACGCATGCCGAGATGCTTACTTCACATCTGACAGCCCTGGGATTCACAATAAACTGGGAAAAGAGCATCTTAACCCCAGCACAAGTAATCACCTTCATTGGTCTGTCCCTGAATTCAGCCTTTTAGGCTTGTCTGGCACTCTTTCGCAGAGGCACACAGGTGAAATTCAGGTTATGCCTCAGACTGCTAGGTCTGATGGCGTCTGTGCTGGCAGTCATCACTCTTGGCCGTCTACACATGCGCCCGTTTCAAAGGCGGGTAGTGTCACTCAACTTGAGCCCCACACACCATGCTCACCGTAGCGTCCTGGTTTCTCTCACATCTGCATGTGCTCAGAGCCTGTTGAAGCATCCCGGTTTTCTCAACAACGGCATTACCATAGGAACCATCCTGATGAGGAAGGTAATTACCACAGACGCCTCGCCGACAGGTTGGGGAGCCATTCACGAGGGGATGATGGTAAACGGTGTTCAGAAACACAGACAGCTCACATAAATTGTCTGGAAGTCCTGGCCGTGATGCTGGCACTGAGACTGCCCTTGAGACGGCACCATGTTTTGGTCAGAATGGACAACAGCGGTTGCTTACATCAGCAGACAGGGGGGTCTGCGCTCACGTCATTTACACGAGCTTGCACGCAGATAATCTGGACCAGCTCACACCTGCTGTCGCTGAGAGCGACTCACGTGCCAGGGGTAATGAACAGAGGTGCAGATCTGCTGTCGAGAGACAATCCCCGCTACAAAGAGTGGAAACTCCACAGCGAGGTGATGTCCCAGATATGGAGGAGGTACAGCCGAGCGGAGGTCGACCTATTCGCATCAGTGGAAAACGCTCAGTCTCCGATGTTTTTCTCACTGACAGAGCGACAGGCTCCACTTGGACTGGATGCTCTAGCGCACAGATGGCCGCCGGTCATACCGTATGCCTTTCCCCCGCTGGAATTGATCATTCCTACTCTCGCCAGAGTGCGAGAGGGAAAACACTCACTCATTCTGATAGCTCAAGGGAAACACTGGCTAGCGGAGATTTTTCAGATGCTACACGGCGAGCCATGGCGGCTTCCCCTCCACAGAGATCCCCTGACGCAGGCACGCGGAGAAATATTTCATCCGCATCCGGAACGCATGGCCCTATGGGCCTGGCTACCAGTGGGCTTCCCCAGAACGTTATTGACACAATTCAGAATGCAAGGGCCGTTTCCACGTGTAGCGTGTATGAGAGTAACTGGCAGGCATTCGTGGGTTGGTACGCAAAACCTATTGTAAGCGTAATGCAAAGCCCTGTGTCGGACGTTTTAACTTTTCTGCAGGCACTGTTGGATAAAGGCTTGGCTTTTTCCGCTGTGAAGTTGTACCTGGCTGCTATTTCAGCTTGTCACGTTGGCTTTGGTGACAAAACAGTGGGGCAGTACCCACTGGTGTGTCAATTCATGAAGGGTGCACGACGGCTCCACCCAGTGTCGAGGAGCCTCACTCCTTCATGGGATTCACCTATGGTACTCGATGCGTTGTCATGTGCATCATTCGTACCGTTGCAACAGGTTGAGCTCAAAGTGCTTTCTTTTAAAACGGCTTTATTGATTGCTCTGGTTTCTGCTAAGCATGTGAGTGACATTCAAGCGCTTTCAGTTACCCCGTCCTGCATGCAGTTTCTGGGTAGGGTTTTACTGAAACCTAATCCTGCCTTTATACCAAAGGTTGCTACGGCTCTGCCATGCCGTGCCCTTGAATTAATGGCTTTCTACCCACCACCATTCTCCTCTCAGGAGCATGAACGACTGCACACGCTCTGCCCAGTACGAGCGCTGCGGTTCTATGCGGAAAAAACAGCGGATTTTCGCAAATCAGAGCAGCTGTTTGTGTCGTGGGCTTCATCACATAAAGGAAAGCCTCTCACAAAAAAACGCCTTTCGCATTGGGTAGTGGGGGCTATTACTACGGCTTATGAGAGCAGAGGCCTTGCACTCCCTGCAGGTCTGTGGGCTCACTCCACTCGTGGTGTGGCCTCATCCTGGGCATTGTTCCAGGGTATACCTGTGGAAGACATATGTGAGGCTGCCAGCTGGGCGACCCCTCACACCTTCACTAGGTTCTATAAACTGGATGTCACGAGACCCACACTGGCTCACACGGTTCTGGGTATGGGGTCCACATTGCCATGAATGCAAGATGCATCTGTTGGTCTTTCAGTGAGCTTATCTGGCACTAGAGGGAGAAATATCTCATAGTGAGATACCAAAACGAATGTTGAAAGAGAACTTTGGGTTAAGGTTTTAACCCCGGTTCTCTGAAACATGAGTGAGGTATCTCACCAGATCACCCTCCTTGCAGGGAGCGAGGAAGAGGTGTGCTTACTAGACTGAAGATCACCTACGTGACGTCGGGTTTTTTATACTGGGAGGAAGTCCCTCCCATGGGAGCGGACGTCACTTCTGCCTGCCAGTCAAGACTGGCATAATGTAATAGAGCTTCTGGGGGACAGGCACTGGAGGCGTGTCCCATAGTGAGATACCTCACTCATGTTTCAGAGAACCGGGGTTAAATCCTTAACCTAAAGATCTGGTGTAATGTCAGGAAAACAGCAATTGTTGAACAAAATCAATATAAAAGTGTCCTGTTACTGTTTGCCGCAAGCTGTGGGACACTGGAAACATGTAGAAAAAGGTACTCTGGTCAAATGATACTAAAATTTAACTTTTCAGCCTACATGTAAACCTCAGTATGTGGCAGAAACGAATTGCATTTTGACTTAAACAAACCATCCCCACCATTAAAGATGGATGTGGAAGCTTAATAGTTATGGGATGCCTTTCTCCTGCAGGACGGCTAGTCAAAGTTGATGCGGAAATGGATTAACCTCAATATAGAACATTCCTAGAAAATAAACTACTGGAGTGGAGATTCACATTGCACTCGGACAAAACCCTAAACATACATCCATTCAATAGAATAATTTAGATCAAAGCTTATTTGTGTATTAGAAATGCCCAGTCAAAGTCCAGACCTAAATGTCATTGAGAATCTGTGGTAGGACTTGAAGAATATTATTCACAGATGCTTTTCATCCAATCTTTTAGACCCTAACCTATTTTGCAAAGAATATTTGGCAAAAATTCCAGTCTGTAAATGTGCACAGGGAGGCTGAAAACAAATGCACGCCACACTTTCAGATTTTTAATGGAACAAAAATGTAAAATCCATGAAGGGTGAAGGGTGTTGTATTGTTAAATGAGGACATGTTCTTATACCTTCACATAGGTTTTAGCTTGGTGGAAATGTTCTCCGTGAGTTTAAATGTGTGGAATTTCTCTTCATTGTGCCTTTTAAGATTTATATATTCAACTTCTAGTCCAGTATCGATAGACGAGAGGCGCTGTCACCTTGATGCACACTTAGAACATGGTTCAACTGCATGTACAACAAAGTGTATGTTTAAAAAGCTTGTTGATTAGTGGATGTTATGTTCACATGTCAGTGGAGAAATATAATGTCATCAAACTGATTCCTGTGGTAGAGATGCTTTTCATTTCACCATAGAATGGCTATCTTTAGTAGCTTTGTTGCCAGTCCCCAGTCTCCATACACTGTTAGTTCCACACGCAGATGGAGCAAATTGTCAGCACTACAATTGACAAAGCATTATGTGCATTAGAGTTCTCTATATTTAGAGAATGCTGAGCGCTAATTGAATCCCAAAAGCAGCAGGTGATTTACTCTGAGTGCCCCAGACATGTTTTCTTTGAGCCAGTGTGTCTTATCAGTCTTTGTAAGGCTAGTCCCATATACTTAATCCCATCTGTACTTACTCCCAGTTTTCATATTTAGGGTTGATTGCTATTTGTGGGTTCTCCAAGTTGATACCAGAACATTTCCCCATAATGTGACTGAATATATCCTGTCAAACCAATCTTAATTTGATCAAATAAAGATAATTTTACATAAAAATAAACAGTAAACCAATACATCAACTAGGAAAATTGTCAAATATCCCCAAATAAGCTGTAAAAAGAACAGATTTGCATACAATCTAAATCACTCTACATTACATACAGTATATACAGGGGTTGGACAATGAAACTGAAACACCTGTCATTTTAGTGTGGGAGGTTTCATGGCTAAATTGGACCAGCCTGGTAGCCAGTCTTCATTAATTGCATATTGCACCAGTAAGAGCAGAGTGTGAAGGTTCAATTAGCAGGGTAAGAGCACAGTTTTGCTCAAAATATTGAAATGCACACAACATTATGGGTGACATACCAGAGTTCAAAAGAGGACAAATTGTTGGTGCACGTCTTTCTGGCGCATCTGTGACCAAGACAGCAAGTCTTTGTGATGTATCAAGAGCCACGGTATCCAGGGTAATGTCAGCATACCACCAAGAAGGACGAACCACATCCAACAGGATTAACTGTGGACGCAAGAGGAAGCTGTCTGAAAGGGATGTTCAGGTGCTAACCCGGATTGTATCCAAAAAACATAAAACCATGGCTGCCCAAATCATGGCAGAATTAAACGTGCACCTCAACTCTCCTGTTTCTACCAGAACTGTCCGTCGGGAGCTCCACAGGGTCAATATACACGGCCGGGCTGCTAAAGCCAAACCTTTGGTCACTCATGCCAATGCCAAACGTCGGTTTCAATGGTGCAAGGAGCGCAAATCTTGGGCTGTGGACAATGTGAAACATGTATTGTTCTCTGATGAGTCCACCTTTACTGTTTTCCCCACATCCGGGAGAGTTACGGTGTGGAGAAGCCCCAAAGAAGTGTACCACCCAGACTGTTGCATGCCCAGAATGACTCATGGGGGCGGATCAGTGATGTTTTGGGCTGCCATATCATGGCATTCCCTTGGCCCAATACTTGTGCTAGATGGGAGCGTCACTGCCAAGGACTCAAACCATTCTTGAGGACCATGTGCATCCAATGGTTCAAACATTGTATCCTGAAGGCGGTGCCGTGTATCAGGATGACAATGCACCAATACACACAGCAAGACTGGTGAAAGATTGGTTTGATGAACATGAAAGTGAAGTTGAACATCTCCCATGGCCTGCACAGTCACCAGATCTAAATATTATTGAGCCACTTTGGGGTGTTTTGGAGGAGCGAGTCAGGAAACGTTTTCCTCCACCAGTATCACGTAGTGACCTGGCCACTATCCTGCAAGAAGAAAGGCTTAAAATCCCTCTGACCACTGTGCAGGACTTGTATATGTCATTCCCAAGACGAATTGACACTGTGTTGGCCGCAAAAGGAGGCCCTACACCATACTAATAAATTATTGTGGTCTAAAACCAGGTGTTTCAGTTTCATTGTCCAACCCCTGTAATTGTGTAATCACTGAAGCTATATTTAGAATGAATGTTTTTTTGAGGGGAGTCTTCTTTAATCAGGCGATAATATTAATCAGAAGACCCCTGCGTTTAATATTCACATTATATTTAAGAGAGCTCTTAAATGAGCTCTGATTTCTGGCTGTGACCTGACACTTGGTATCAACTGAGCATCATCTTCAAAGAAACAAGCTGAGAGCCAGGTGGGGGGGTGGGCGGTCCCTATGTATTGCAGAGTGTCCCGCCAGAGTTCTTCCATCAGTTTCTAACTCTGACTCTGTGCAATCATCTGGCTCTGCTGGATATTTATAGCTCTCTGCCAGCTCTAGCCCTCCTTCCTGTCAGCTGCCCACCCCTCTCGACCCTCCATACTCCTGGCTGCTGCCCCCTCACTAAGGCTTGCTATGTCGTCGTCCCTCCTCCCCCGACCATGGTGAGAGCAGGCTGACGGATCCAAGCAGCAGGCACAACCTGTCAAAATCTGAGACAAGGGGGAAGGAAGGCAACAGAGAGTGAACAAACAGGAACCTTGCTGGTGCTCCGCTTTCCCCGCCATCCAGCTCTGTTTATTTTTTATTCATCTTTATCCTTCTTCTCTGTTCCATCTCTTAGATGAAGATCATACCTGGTAGGTAATCAGTGTGGTTGGACTGTGTCTGTGGGTGATTAGTGGCATTTGTCTTCCTGGCTGCTGACTGTCAGTATGCTTTGGCAAGCACACATACATGTAATCTTATTGTGATCTGAAATGGCTCACATCCTCACACCAACAGGACAGAAACAACACATTCCCATTTGAAGAGAAACCTTCACAAATTTACTCTTCACAATGTAGCTGACATAAGTTGTTTTTTATGTATTGTGTGAGCATGAGCAGATGAGAAAGACTGGATACAAATTTGAATGTCCATCCCTCATTATCCCTCATTACAAGTTTCCATTTTATTTTTTTCTCATGTCGTATGAGTGTGTGTTCAAGAGAAGAGAGAGCAGTGCGGGTTTGTTCAGTCTTTCAGGAATCTTGCAATTCTGACCACCTGCTGTTTCTGTTGTTGAAACTATCTATTATGAATCCATCTTGTATTTTTTTTTTTTTTCACCAATTTGAAGATTTCAAAACTTTTCTGTCAGCAACATATAAAATATAACTCGTTCATGGGCTGTTTTCCAAACTGCTGACTGATTTTCCACCATCTTGAAGCCTTTTTACTTCATGTGTGATGCAGAGATAACTGTGAAAATGTTACACCTGTGATTGCTTTATTAGCTGTAATGAACTTCTCCAGAGGTTACTTATTAGCCAGTGATGCAGCACTTTAGAATGAGTCACAGATGTATATCTGATAATCACTGCAATCAATCAGTATATTGTTCTTTTTGCATGTTGTAATTTAAGCAAAGATAATAGCTTACTTTTAGATCTGAACCTAGTCCAGACTCTGAATCACAGTCATTTGCTTCCTTTTTTATGCAATGTGACTAACTTTTATTACATTAGATACTTTGGAGCATTTAGGCTGCAGAAGAGACAAGTTATATTTCAGTTTGACATATGTATGTTTAGTAAAGCAAAGAACTAAGTTGTTTTGTTATTCCAGTTTTTAAAAGATGTTTAATATTTTATTTTTTCTGGAGATGCACTTGTCAGGTTTATTTTGACCGATAGTGATGTCTGGTTTTATTTGAGGTCCAACCTGCTGATTTTGCCTCTTTTTTCTATTTTAAAACGTATACTTCACGTCTTTAATACAGATTAGATGCCCTTAAAATGTTGTGCTTATTCCTAACAAAAAGGCTTAAAACCCTAAATTAAAAGATATGATGTTAAGAGACCTGACGTGAAACCAGACAGCCTCAGGATTGGTGATACTTGCCATTTGAACATTTTAAGCAGGAGAGCTCATAAGCTGTGGTTTCAGTTGCATTCCAAATATGAAAGGAATTTTCTAAGGAAGAGCTTGCGCTCCTCGTTTACATTTTGTAGTTTTTTGTTCTCCAGATTTGCCTCTAATGAAGACAATTATTATTTCTGCACAAATATAGCATTAAGCATTGTAGCCTTTTCCAACATGCTTATGATGATTCAACTATTAGCTATAAGCCAATTAATGAAACTTTGGTTGGCTGTCCCCACCCATATCTGAACTTAACCTTCACCTCAATCTCAAATCTAACACAATTTTGCTTCAGACTTTCTGTTCAGTGCAATTTTATTGAAAAAAATAACACTGAGGAGAAGCACATTTTTCAGTAAACACCTCAGAGTGGAAAAACGTCAGGAATGTCCTTTCTGTGCCCATATTGTCTCTGTGAACCCCCCACCCTCCACCTGTTACTTCAGCCTGAACTCGTCACGTCTGCCTAGCACTCCCTTTATTTTCCCCTCCATCATTGTGGGTTTAGGTCACTTAGTGGACATTGGTGCTTGAAATTAATACAAAAGTGAAGGTAATACAGCCAATAATGGACTATAAGATTTAATTCTGTAAAAGTTAGACAAGTGTGAAGTATGTAATTTGCTGATTAGGGTTGTTAATGCTACTTTATTCCCCACCTACTTCTGCTCCAATGACAAAGGCAGTCAAGGAGGTTGGACATTTCTAGTGAACAAACTGCACAGTTGTTGTAAAAGTGGTAAGTTCTCCAAAGTCTGAGAACACATTCTGAGTCACAGTAATTAAGAGTAACAACCAGTGAAACTAGAGATGCACCAATCAGAGATTGATGGCCCATTTCTAATCTATAGTTTTTGGAAAGTGTTGACATGCCGATTCTGATTTTAGGCAACTAATTATTTCTAGCTACCCCTAATTAACTCAAAGCCTTCCTGGTTTGAGTGGTATTTCATTTTGATAAACAGAAATATAGTAATTTAAAGCAAAGAAAGTGATCTGGAGCTGACACCTATTAACCTGCCTTTAGCATCTTATATTAGTGATATGTGAGGTTAAGATTTTCAAAAAGTTGCCAATATTACCAAATCAGACATTTTTTGTAATATGTTCAGCATTTGAAAAATACGACTAAAACTGCAAAAGTACAAAATGGGGGACAAGTGAAGTGATCAGGACCTGTAGAAGTCTAGCTCTCTATTGTAGTAGCCTGACTGAACAGCTCATATGCCTCCATAGAAAATACAGTGTACTTTTAATTTGCTTTTTACACCTTCTGTTCTTCCTCAAACTTCCTTTAGAAAGTTACAGCTTCCACACTGAAGAGTGTAATGGTTAGCATGCATGACCAGGCAACACTTGTATGGTACTGGTATGGTGCATTAGGTAATTTAATAAAGATCCGATTTTTAGTTTCCGACCAGTCAGGGATGATCAAACTGAAAATAATTCAGTTCTGGTCACTAACCAATTATTCTGTGCATCTCTAAAATATAAATGATAACATGTAAACAGATTTCCTGTCATGTGTTGTTTACCTTCTTATTTGAAAGATTTAGCATTTTAAAGAAGGAAAAATTATTATTTTTTGTAACTCACAGGTACAAGTCATATCTGTGTCTGCAATATGGTGACAACTTCTAATGCAACATTTGATGACTTGCATGCATTATTAACACTGTGCAGTAAGTAGAGTAATGAGGTGTTTTTCTTTGGAACAAACATCAAGCTGTCTGACCAAAAAGATGGCAGCATGTTTTCATAAGCTAGCCAAGCTAAAGGTGACTTATCTGGCAACAAAACTAACAAAACCAGAAGGTTATACATACAGGAGTCAGTCCAAAACAGAACAGCTAAATAAATAGATCTAAATCCTGCTCTACTCTGGACCTAGGATTACCCAAAATGCTCTGCAATGACTTTTTAATTCATGGATACATTTGTATTGCAGCAGGTGGAAGATCTTTTGTTTAGCAGGATTTTAGTCTGAACCACTTCAGCGCGGTTAAATAAACGATGAGATTAACGCAAATGCTTCACAGCAAAGCATTGGGATTTTAGCATCTAGTCTAACAGTTTTATGGCATTCCTTGTTTTTTTATCTTTATGTGGGTTTGAAGTGAATTACATTTGATGACCTTTTTTCAATATTTTGTTTGGTTTGCAGAAGTCACATTACTCAGTCAGTGAACTGACACATTATTGTTAAAGGTTTTAGACAGTGTCTGCTGAGACCAGTTCAAAGTGTGAGTGTCCCTCCGCTATGCTTCTGCCTTTAATTGCAGCTTTTATAACACTAAGAGGCCTTCGACTTGGCTCTTGTTGCAGTGATCAATAATCTTTAGTCATGTTTGCTCTATAGGTGTAGTCTCTAGTGTTGTACATCAGAGCTCTCTGTGTGTATAAGACTGAATTCTTTCATGAGAGCCTTTCTGGCAGTTGCTGCCCCTCCCTCGGAAGGCTGTCAAGTTGTGCTGACTAAGGATTCTTTCTCATTCCTAACATTTTGTTCATCTTGGATAAACCTTATTAAAGATCCACAGATCTAAATTTTGTGACAATTTCGGATCATCAGTGTTTGTAAAGCTTTAACATTCAGCTTTTTGTTGATTTCAATTCGTCTTTATGGACCATAAATAACAGCATTAAGAATATGTTTGCTAACCTTTCTGCTGTGAGCTGTATTTAATTATTCATTTTGAAAAGCAGATTCCAACTCCGCATGAGAACGCAATCACAAAAAAACAGGACTATGATTTTAAAACAGAGTAATTGATTACATTACATTACGTTTAGCTCAATTAGCATTGCTATCTGCAAACATTAGTATCTGTATATATCCCCAAAGGAAAGTATGCCTTACCTTAACTCAAAGATTTCCAAAAGGCTGACAGTATTTACCATTCCAATATGTTAACTGAATATGTTCCTATAATACTGACAATATGTTATCTGCTGAAGTCTCACTTTCTTACAGCCTGAATGAACCACCGTTATGATAGAACATAAAATTCGCTATTACATCTCTGTGCTTCTTCCGACTTCTTTTCAAACACTTCGCTGACGAAGACGACATTGAGTCTTCTTTACTCAGTAACAGCATCCACACCGAAGAGCATGGTGTGTTCACTGACCTGAAAAAGATTAGATTATTTTTTGTTTCTGTGTGGCCGATCAGCAGTCAGAGCCGATCAAGCTGAAAACTGGTTGAAGAAAGATGGTTTTGTTTAAAGGTAATCATTTTAGGGAATCAGAAACAAACTCTATGAAGAGAGAAACTATTTTCTTTTTACCAAAGTAGATAAAACAGCGAAATTAAAGAATACCTATAAGTCTACAAAATATTATTTTTCATTAAAATCTCCCAGATAGTTTATATTTTTTTTACCCATTTCTTCAAATTATTGCTGATATTTAGTCTAATGTTCTTTCTGCTCAAGTTTTACAGTCTTAAAAATGCAGTTGCTGTCACTGGTGGTCTGTGCTCTTTAGTCCTGGAGGTTTTCTGGATTTAGCGGTCACTTTTCTCCTGGCCACCGCTCTGCACCATGACAGCTTTGCCCGCTGCACCATCACTAGCTTCTTGTTTTGATTAGTTTCTAGTCAGATGCTGTAGGCTACTTTACTCAGTCCGAAAAGAGGTGGGAAAAGGAAAGAAAACATTCCTGCCTGATCATGTGGGAATGGTGTCAACCGAAAGGTCATGACGTAGGGCCTTAGCTGAGTAAAACTGTAAATACTCTGACACACAACGTGCATCTCTCTGTGTTCCTTTGCTGAGCTTTGACCTTTTGTTTTAATGTGTTGGACTGGACTGCCAAAAGCAGCGTCTTATCCCCAACCTCAGAGGCCCAGCAGCTCACACTGCTGTGGGTTATTTATTTCCTTTACGATTTTGACCTGCTGTAACCTCATAACAACTGACTGAAAGCTCGCACAGAGAAAGGCTTGCTTTGAAATAAAGGTGGTAATTAGATTGCAAATGACTTAGTGTAACTAATCACTGAAGTATTGTAATGCTGGGATTAATCAGTAAAGAAACAGGTTGAACTAGTGACTCTTTGGGTTCAAAATGTTTCGACTTGAACTCTATCAGACAGAAATTCAGACTGAAGTTTTGTAGGTAAGGAAAGGACAACCTCATGTTGCCTTTACACATCAAAAACAATCAAATGCAAGTAGAGCTTGCACAGAGTTGGTGGAATAAATAAGAACAGTTCTTGTTCTTCCTTGGCCTGGTGAGTGGAAAAGTCAGCATTCTTCTGGAAACACCTTGAAGACCCACTGTGGAACAGCCTAGCTGTCACTTACTGTACACTGTGTCTTGGACTGATTACAGGATTTAAAGAAAGACAGATGGTTTACCACCCTTCGGTTAGTGCTCAGAAACCGGGAGGCATAAGTCACTCAACAAACAAAATGTATACAAATGTATCCCTGAGGGCCTCATGGAAACCCGAAGGCACTCTTTTCATGTCTGTTGATAATAATAAATAAGCCAGCCACATTGCCTAAGGGGATGTTCATGTTAAGCTGATTTATTTATAAGCTGAACAGGCTCCATGGAAACACATCAGGTCCTTCACTTTGAGTCTGAATAAACAACTGGGACGTTATCCATCATCTTAGCATTTTTATTCATTGGGTCCTGTCCAAATGCCAGGAGTTTACGTTACCTTTGTTTTCACTTTCATTCATTTTCCTTTTCTTTCTTGGGGAACAAATTTCCTAATATTAGAAAACAGTTCTTAAATCCACCAATTTCAACAGTTTTTTTTTCTTCAAATTAAGCAATTCTAAAAATACTCCATTAACTACTGAACCTAAGAGAATCTGGCATGTAACATATTAAAGGAGTTATAATAATATTCTTGATTGTTGTGTTATTGGTTACAATTAACATTTTCTTCAAACTTCTCACCAGATAGTTCCAATGACTCTCAGAGATAAATCTATCCAACAGCCAAATGTAGTTTTGGTATGCAGAGTTTGAATGTGTGGCCTTTGAAATGTTATTCCCAGACAAAATGCATTGTAATTCAGTTTTTGCATCTTGTTAAAACTCCTAATGAATAAAATTCCATTTAAATTTTTTTTTAAAGTCACTATAATCAAGCTGTTAGCTATAACATTTAGCTATTTATTTTTTTAAAATGCTTGCAATTTACATCTTTATGCAGCACAGCAGATCAGCTTTCTGTGTGGCCCAGGGCCCAAAATGTTATTAAAAAAAGAAAATGGATTTTTATTTATTACAGTTTTCCATTTAATTCTGAGTTTGGAATAGCTCAGCTGTGCCTGTCATAAACTGCCCCATCACAGTTTACCATAGTAAGTTCAAGTGTCAGAGTATACTTTTTTCTTATGGCCAGACCTCCAGATCTTAACTCTGGCAACAGTTTGATTGTTGATCTTGTTTTATCAAAACATCCAACTACCCCTGCAAGCCACAGGGCAAAGATTAAAGCAGGTGTTCAACTTCTAGATTTTCATATCAAAACCTAAAGAACCCTTAGGATACTGTAAATACAAAACAAATACTTCATCATAGTAGACAGAGATAGAGTAAGGGTGTCCAAAACTGCATTTTTAAAGGACGGTTGTTACGAAATTTAACTATACGACACTCGTGGACATTCAACCCCAATTCCAATGAAGTTGGGACGTTGCGTAAAACGTAAATATAAACAGATTGCAAAAATTTGCAAATGCTGTTCAACCTATATGCAATCGAAAACATTCAACGTTGGTTTTTCGGCCTTGCCGCTTACGTGCAGAGAGTTCTCCAGATCCTCTGAATCATTTGATGATATTATGGACTGTAGATGATGAAATCTCTAAATTCCTTGCTTGTGAATGACTGAGCCTTTCGAGGATGCTCCTTTTATACCCAGTCATGACTCGCCTGTTTCCAGTAAACCTGTTCACCTGTGGAATGTTCCAAACAGGTATTTCTTGAACATTCCTCAACGTGCCCATAGTTTTGTTGCCTCTGGCTCAGCTTTTTTTGGAACATGTTGCAAGCTTCAAATTCAAAAGGAGTGATTATTTGAAAAACAAATATGATAAAGTTTATCAGTTTGAACATTAAAAATCTTGTCTTTGTTATGTATTTAGTTGCATATAAGATTTGCAAATCATAGTATTTGTCATCCCCAATTCCAACTTAACTGTAGTTGGGGTTATATAAGCATGTTGTAAAAGACACACAGATGTCATTAAGAGTTGTTCTAGATAAAACAGGACACTCCTGCATGCAGTTCAAATTCTCTAAGATGATACAATTGGATTACATGATAACTGTTATTTAACTGGAAATATGTAGCAGAGAAGAATATTTCAGAGTAAGATTTAAAATTTCTTTAATTCTATTCTCTATTACCTCTATTTCTGGTTAATGAATCAAAAACTTAAACAAAGTAGTCATACGGCGGAAATTATGTTGATTAACCTGTCTGTTATCTTTCATTTTGTCCATAATGAGGTGGGCTGGGCACAAAATGTGCCTTTCACAAGTTAGACAGTTGTTCCTGTTTACACATCTCACACCATCTGGCTCTGGCTGTCTGAAACACCAAGGCTACTGAGGGATCCTGGGTGTTTTACGTCAAGATAATGGATGTCAATGGGACGGTTGAGCAGGGAATCTATCTGCATGGCATGAGCTTATATGGAGATCGGCTCAGACACCTGTGTACTAGGGTATGCTGCTCAGGTGAGTGGTGAGGCTTGATTACTTGGGGAGGAGTTTCTTTGTTGCTCTGTACTGCTTTCAGCATGGTGATGCAGTATGGACCACGGACTTAAGCTAAAAAATCAAAAGAATGATTAAGGCTCCCTTCCTCTTTCAAATGGAGCTTTGCTTTCCTATTTTTAGTTTTGTACTTTTTATACTTTCGTGTGAAAATCACTGATTTCAGGGGTTATTTACGGTAAATGTTAAATATGGGCGGAACAGTGATTTCTTTATATAAAGGTTTCACCAATGCTGCACTATATAAAGCTGGTGTTAAACTTCCTTTCATAATGGGAAGGTGTTGCAAAGATATTACTCACTGTACCTCATGCGACTCAACTGCTTTGAGTTTACACAAAATGTAGAGCACCTGTCAGAATGGGTGGGGCATCCTAGCAATGGAAACTGCTGCTTATGTTGAGCAGTGTGGTGTAGAAATGGGTTTCTGCATAAAAGTCCTAAATCGCTTCTTCAGATGAATATATAACAATGTCAGACTTGCAAAACACAGTTTTAAAGTTGTAAAGTTAGGTAATTGTACTGTAAAATAGAAATACATGCCAGAGCCAAACACACAAAGTTAAGCATACGTTATTAAGAAAGTAAGTTATTTAGTTAACTTCTTTTATTACCATTATTTAGATAGATCTAT